>JAPMUY010002177.1:12500-152500 GCA_026901105.3 Galaxias olidus
GTGCAATGTGCAGTAATACTGCAAATTAATGCGTGTTTAGTTTCTCCTGTTTATTTTTATCCTTTTTATTAAGCATACTGTGTTCTTTTTGCGGTATTACTCATTTATAATCAAGCTAATGGCATGTATGAAAGACAGATATTTTATTAAAGTAAGGAGAAGGAGGTACTATTCTTTTCAAAAGAACCTCATTTCATGATGCCTTCAAGGCTGTGAGAAAATAAAACAAAACTCTCTCCACTCATAATTTCATGAAAATGTCAGTGCCGGTTGGAGGAGGCTGAAGGGGTTTTTGTGGGCCGGTATATTATTTCTGAGACATTGAAGAAAACAGCAGCACCAGACTCCAACCTGTGAAAATAGCAGCACCAGACTCCAGCCTGTTAAAACAGCAGCGCCAGACTACAGCCTGTGAAAACAGCAGCACCAGACTCCAGCCTGTTAAAATAGCAGCACCAGACTCCAGCCTGTTAAAACAGCAGCGCCAGACTACAGCCTGTGAAAACAGCAGCACCAGACTCCAGCCTGATAAAACAGCAGCGCCAGACTCCAGCCTGTGAAAACAGCAGCACCAGACTCCAGCCTGATAAAACAGCAGCACCAGACTCCAGCCTGTGAAAACAGCAGCACCAGACTCCAGCCTGTTAAAACAGCAGCACCAGACTCCAGCCTGTTAAAACAGCAACACCAGACTCCTACCTGTGAAAACAGCAGCACCAGACTCCAGCCTGTGAAAACAGCAGCACCAGACTCCAGCCTGTGAAAACAGCAGCACCAGACTCCAGCCTCAGCAGCACCAGACTCCAGCCTGTGAAAACAGCAGCACCAGACTCCTACCTGTGAAAACAGCAGCACCAGACTCCAGCCTCAGCAGCGCCAGACTCCAGCCTGAGAAAACAGCAGCACCAGACTCCAGCCTGTGAAAACAGCAGCACCAGACTCCAGCCTCAGCAGCGCCAGACTCCAGCCTGTGAAAACAGCAGCATCAGACTCCAGCCTGTGGATGCCCTGCTGAACCTCTGCTCACGGTCTATCCTGCTGGAAGGCTTTTTTCCATAACTTTCTGAATACCAAGCCAAAGGAAGGTTTCAGCACACACAAAGACACTGCTTTTTTCAGTCCGTCACACGTTTGTGCCGCGCACGGTCCTCCAGGAAATGGTGCGTGGGGGCTCCATCGCGGTCTCCTCCTCCGCCTCTGTGAGCGCCTTTACGCACCGATGATGAAGTACGCCCGGCGCAATTGGACTTTAATTACGGCGCTTTGCCTCGGCTGTGTGCACGCCCTTACGCTCTTCAACACGCACGGCCCCTGGGTGGTGTTCAAAATGTGAACACACATGACCACTGTGTGCCATCAGGCAGCCCGCATACAAACTACCTGCCAAGTCACTGGGCACCCAGGGTGCTGGAGTAACAGAGCGTGCAATGTTTAACCATAGCCACTGTAATGGAGAATAGGCTTTTACTAGTGAGTAAACCTCTTTCCATTTGTATCCCAGACTAAGCTACAACACTTACATAGGCTTCTTACTTTGATTGTTTTATTCCCTTAGTGCCACAACAAACCACTTTTTGTGAAGCTTATTTCCTGCACTTTAAAGGCTATTCTGGAGGGGGAGGAAACTCAATAAGAAACCAATCTGCCTGGCTCAAGTGCATTATCTTGAACCAAACTTCCCATTTCCCTGGAAGACAGATTTTATCTCCACACCTTTGTCATGTTAGAGTTGCCTTTCCAATTCCCTGCTCGATCAGATTTGATTAGTGCTGCCTGCCACAACACCTCCCACCGTCATTCGTCACAGGAAACCGTGGTAATCCTTTACAAAACCCACATGCCGATCCTGAGAGATGCAGCAATTAAAAGAAAACAAAAACGGGGAAAAGCCTTGGACTGAGAAATATCTTGGGGGAAGGGAGACACATTTTATTCAGGTTTCCTGTCCAGCCAAACCCAAAGTGCATTATTGTGTCCGTACATCACCCTTTGTTACACTCTAAAATGCATTCTTGTTAAACTGTATGCCAAGCATGGCCACCTCACTGTTTTACGCCTTGTTTACCGTCGATAATTGGGTCTCAGCACACTCTTGAATTACAGGACCCCCCCCCCCCCCCCCCCCCCCCCCCCCCGGTGGCGGCACCAGCACATGAATTAGCAATAGCTCCAGCCCCCCTGACAGCAAAGGAGAACACGGAGAGTGCTCGAACCCGCGCCCTACATTCCACATCGCATAATCCACAGTGGCAGCTTTTTCATTTCCACCTGGAAGGCTGCCCAGCCTGGGGATTTCTCTGCTGCTAACTACATTCTAGACACAGGGAGAATAAAACAAAAAAAAATCACTCAAATGTAGGTTGTGGCTATGACCCCAATATTGGTCATTATTTTGGTCATTGCATTTTATTTTATTCCGCCTGCGTAGCAAACTGGAGAGCCATGCATGCAATCCGAGTACAAAGTGATTTTTTCAGGCTTACGGGTCCATGTTGGATGAAACCGAGGGATTGCTTGTTGTTTTGGCTGTGCTTGTGAGGTAATCCATTTTGGGCGCATTGTTTGAGCGGCCAGTGAGTGGCCTGCTTGAGCCCCTGACAGGACTAGACTTGTTTTTCTCATCACAAAGGCTGTCATATCACGGTCAAATAATCTCTAGTGTCAAAAACGGTTGTGCTATTGTGCCATTTATCTGCCTTTTCAGACAAAATCTTAAATTCATTATTTTTATTCGCTGCACGGGAACATTGAATCACATAGCATGAGAATTATAAAACAATAATGGGTACATGTAACGGTGGCTTTCAAGCCACAACAAAACCATCCAGTTGTAGTTTTTCCCTCTTTTCATGGTTGCAGTGTGATATGCAAAAGCTAACAGAGGGTTTGTAACAACAGCAAACCAAAAGCACAAGTGGTGCTCAAAAAAGGCCATTGAACATTTAAACAATAGTATTCTTTTCAATTTTTCTGAAGAATAAAGGTCTTGAGCAGAAAAGCAATATAGCACTCAGTATTCTTTTTCACTGGAAAAGAAAATAGGAAATGTCCTTGAACCATCCACAAAAACATTCATAAGTGGACATGTTTACATCAAATCTCATAACAAGGTGCGTGTTCCCCCTTCATCAACATTCTAGCGCTGTTCTGCGCATTACATTAAATGGGGACTTCAACCGTTTACTAATGGATTTGGACCTTGAGTCCTTTTTTTAAGACAAAGTTAAGATTTCCCACAATGAATAAATACACTGCTTTTGAAAAATGTCTATACAGATACATCGTCGACATGGTGGCAAGTTTGGGCTACGTGTGCTCTCCAAAATGGCCATTGCAGTGGCAGGCGTTGCGGCATGGTTCTGACTGAACTGCTGTTCAAAATTGGAACAACATTGCAAGCAACTTCAAAGACAATTAGATCTACGACAACATCACTGCGGTTCAAGGTAAGGAAAGCTGCTGTTGAAGATATACATCCATAGACTACTTGGATCTGTACAGGTCCACGAGGTAAACCATTAAACGAACCCCTTAGAACATGACCAAATAGGTAGGTGTCCAAACCTATTGCTGTGAAATCATGAACATTTCATGTTGATCTCCCATGTAAATCAAAATCCTACGAGCTGGCCACATTTCCTCCCACGGTCAACTGGACAACACAAAGTAGCGTGGCTCCTTTCCAGCTCCCATTTCATGCAGAAACGCTGGTCCTTCCTACACTCATTCAGAATTTAAAGATCTTCCTTGAAGGTGATCCCTGGTCGCAACGCATGAGATTGACCACACACGTTCCATCCACGACTTCCGAAGTCTCAAAATGTCCAGAGTCTAAAAAGAGTTGAAGCGCACGAGTCTGTAAACAACGTGGGAACCCATGCACAGAAAGCCCCTTCGTCGTCACGTGTTCAGAGAAGCAGCATAGAGAGAGGGGGGGGGGGGGCGCAGTCTGCTTTGAGGAGGGGGGGTGGGGGGGTGGGGGGGGGGGGGTGACCGAGCCTAGGACTCAAACATGCGGTCCTCGCAAACCTCCAGAGCGGCTTTGGTGGCGCCGCCCATCACCTCCACGTTGGCGTCCGTCCACGGCACCACGTTCCCGGGCATGTAGGAGGAGCAGTTGGCCATGCCCATGATGTCGACCGGCCGCAGCACCCGGTCCCACATGTTGAACTGGCTCAGCTGGCCCACGAAGGCCTGGGTGGCGTCAAAGCGACCGCCCACTATGTCCTGCAGGGATGGAGAGAGATCACAGCGAATTAGATGAATGGACTTATTGGTGTAAAGAAAAGGGTACAGTATTCGTTCCTTTAGTCTCCTACAATCCAAAGCGTTTAATTACATAGCAATTTACTCATCTAAAAAAATCTGAAAGCCAACCTAATAGCTGGAGCTTACTGCCTCCTTAAACTCAAATGCTATCATGTAGAGATGAGCAAAACATGTTGCCAGAGATTTCTGGGTAACCTGTCCTTTCACTCTTCCTAGAAGCTCCTTTGATGATTACCGTACAGCACTTTACGGCACAGCAGCCATCCTAGTATTCTACAAATAGATCTCTCTATGGAGGCCGAGCTTTACATCATCATCACAGGCTGATCGAGAGGCGCTGTTTGTGGCTGATCTGCCTGGGAGATTTCCGGTGAGGACGGCAAGCTAATGGGGCTCCCAGAGGCTCCCTGCTGCTGCCGTTGGATTGTGGCATAGTAGGTACAACTCCAGAGGAGCCGTAGCGTGAGAAGAGCCTCTCAATCCCCGCTCCCCTTGTCCCCCGTCTCTGCTTCCTTAGTGCCACTCCGGGGCGGTAGCACTTCAAACACACACACACACACACACACACACACACACACACACACACACACACACACACACACACAGTTCACACACACACACACACACACACACACACACACACACTCACACACACACACACACTCACACACAGACACGTGCTCGCTCCCCGCCGCAGGACGCCCGCTGCGCTCACCTGCTCCTGGCCCAGGATAATGACTCCTCCAGGTTTAATTGGGTGCCAGGGGGCCAGGTTCTCCCCAGTGCCCAGGCGCTCGCCATCCTGGTAGGCCTCCCAGAAGCCGTCCCTGGTCGTCCAGGTGATGCAGATGTGATGCCAGCGGCCGTCGCTCACCGACAGGGGTAACTGGGCAACCTGGACAAGCACAGGGGCAAGCATGGTCACGAGTTCTGGAGGAGCCAAGGGATTACTGGGCAAGGTAGTTCATGGCATGGCAAACCGGAACACTAGTGTCCGTGTGTGTGCGTGTGTGTGTGTGTGTGTGTGTGTGCATGCGTGCGTGCGTGTGTGTGTGTGTGCGCACGTGTGTGTGTGTGTTTGTGTGCACTTCAACAAATAGTGGCACACAAACACACACGTTATCCCAAAACACACGCGCCCCATCGATGTTACCAGAATGAGTCATGTACACAGTATCAACGGGGATCTAAGGCCGACGGGTCCCCATTGAGTCATGCCCCATCGGGGAAGGGAATGGCTTGTGAAAATACGAGCATGGGCTTTCAATGGCAGCCGGGAACAGGACCACAAGCAATCTGGGTCAGTTTCTGAGTAAGAAAAGCTGCTTTGAAATGGAGATCAAAAACAACGGCGGTTACACAAAGCATTACATCATCGCTGCTTCAAAAGCACTCGGAGTGACATCACGGTCCAAAGGGAATACAGGGCTCTGAGCGGGATCTGTTACATTGTATAGGGAATAACAAACCTGTCTGCTCTGGTGGATTACTGTATTTATGGAGCAGTAATAAGTTAAGTGGTTACTTATGTAACATTTTGGAAGACTTGGTGTCTTTGTTAGAAATAGTATTTTACATTTAGGCCAATGTTTGAATTCTTTAATACTTAATTCACATGGTCTGACTTTTAGTAATCTTGGGCGCACCTTGAATTGACTAAAATGTACAAGAATTAAATTCCCCATTCACTTGGTTATCTGTAAACAACTTTCTACTGATAACTCTGTTTGTCTGTCTGTCTGTCTGTCTGTCCAGCTGCACAATCCCTTAATATCCATACTTCATTGATAATAGTGACTTAAGCAAGTGACTGTGAACGAAGAGGACGTTATTTACAGTTATACTGAATACTACTGGAGTCCAAAATGTACGTTTCTAATTGCTATTGTGATTGCACTTTGCTTTAAACCTATTTCTTGTTTTAACACTGTGCGTTACAAGGCTGACCCTTTGTTATGCTAAGTCTGTTAATCTTGTACTAATGGTAAACCAATACCTTTCAAGCTCAAACCAATTACAGAGGCCATGGAGATGCAAGGGACCGAATTTAGTCTGTCTCTAGACCAAAAGGCTTTCATTAGCTCCTAGCTTCTTCCACTCGTGGCTATCTATGCTAACTTTCCACTTCAAGTCTCTCCAAAACGTATGTGTTTATTTTCTTTTATACCACCGGGTCTCACATTTCTACTGATATTTCAAATAATACTCAAATAGGAATGAGTAACAACAAAATTGCCCACTTAACATATAATGTGCAAAATGTAACTTTCACTCTTAAACCTCGCTATTATCCTATCTATGAAGTATTAATTTTACCAAATGTTCTTTCTTTCATTTTGGCACAGAGCATTTTGTGATCGAAATCCCTCCATGCGGCTACAGCAGATAGAAGGAGCCACAGGTGAATAACTTGCCATTAGAAACACAGCAATGGGCGGCACGACATAGCCCAGGAGGACTGATATTGATTCCAACCACCACTTCAAAGTACCACCAGTCCGCAGTGTTGCGTGCATACTGCTGCTGCTAAGGTATCAATAACAGGCGCTCCCAAACCGTTACTCCAAGGCCCGGGATTACTTTAGGCCAGAGCAGACTGCAACTCAATGTCCTGCAGCTGCAACATGTTCCACTAAACTAATCCACAACGCATCTACTACTTATCTTCATTCTATGTATCTGAGATTGTGTGTTCATGCATCTACGTCTATGGACCGGCTGAGCCCATTACAGATGTAACCCCCCCCCCCCCTTGTGTGTTGATTATAAATTGACCAGAGTAACCTTGATGGACAAAGTTCCACTATATTCCCTTTCACTCAGTCAGATAAATCAACCAAAGATGCTTCAGTAAGAATACATTTACAGGGACGGGATGTTTACAGCCTGCTCTTTTCCACTTTAATTGCAAATGTGAACCGACCCGCTCTTTACATTGCTTCCAGTTTTGAACACTGAAGAAGCTCTTTTGATGTGAACCAGCCACCTCCTCTCTCCACCACCAGCTGGACCCTCAGCAGCATGAGTGATGTGTCCCAGTGGACCTTGTTACTCTGATGTGTGTGAGCGTACTCTACACACACAAGTCCTATCATCATGTCTTCTCATACACTCTCTCTCTCTCTCATACAACCATTTCTCTTTCTTACTATTTTCAGGAGCTGCTAAGTATCTGTACGTGTTGCAACACTTGTTTTTCCACAATTTCGTCTTTGCGCTGTGTCTCTCCTTCCGTTCTCTCTTTCTCTCTCTCTCTCTCTCTCTCTCTCTCTCTCTCTCTCTCTCTCTCTCTTTCTCTCACACACACACACTTCTTACACGGTTTTATTTCTATAGGGCATACAATTCCTTTCATGCTATACTCTTTCCTCCTCCATCGCAGGGAAACACACACACACACACACACACACACACACACACACGCATAATGCATGATAAGGGAGTGCTGTGGAGAGAGATGTCATTGCTAATAATGCATATGTCCATCATGAACAAAGCCAAACAAGAAAAAGTTCATCTTAGCACAGGAAGACATTTTTCACCCACTTCCTTAAACACTATCTGTTCTGACACAGGACAACACAATATCAGCATGGTGTCGGCAAACGTTGCCTCACAATGCATTTATTCTTTTGAAGACTGAGATCAATGAAATATTAACCATGTTTTCTTTTCAAGCACATTATGGCGGTGTGATTTATTGAAAAGGCATTAGTTGAAACAAGTGCCATGCCACCGACTCAGCCAAATGCAAGGAGTGGAATGGCAGCTGAAGAAAAGGGAAAAAGAGCTGTTTGCAAACTGCAATGATTCTATTCCCAAAAAAGGTGCAATAGCCATGCAACCTCATAAGAGGCTGGGTTGGACCGCACCAAAATGGACTCTTACAAAGATGTAGCAAGACTTTTGATGAGCCTCCCGAGCACACTAGCACCGTTCTCTAGGTTTAAAACTCTTTAGTTCACCCCCCCCCCCCCCACCCTCCTCGTGTCCGTCCCACAACATGAGCTGCTCCCAGACCCTGAGGAGTTGGACCCACCTTGTCGTTGACCAGGAGCTCGATAGGGTTGTTGCCCCACTCGATGAGGACAATCTCATTTGCCTGGCCCGGAACGCCGTAGGAGAACGGGGTGCCGATGCCCGGGCTGGCGCTGGACTTGAGCCACATGCAGGCGGTGAAGGCGTACATCTCCGGCAGGCTTTTCTTGATGCGTCCGTACAGGTAGTTGGTGCGCAGGGGCAGAGAAACCTTGAAATCCTCAGGGGACTTGAAAGCATTGTTACCTGTCAAAGACATGGACAGATGCCTGGTCATGTCTCAGCTTTCGTCCATAATTGAATGACCTGAATTGTGTCATAGTTGGACACACATATTAAATATGTATATGTGAAGAGTTTAGTTCCTAAATGATATATAGACTACTCGAAAAGCAACATCTAATATCATAACATGATTGCCGACATAAAATACAAATTCCTTTAAAGTACACTTTGAAATATAATGACAATTATCTTAGGTCCTTCAGTCACAAAAAGTATAAAGCTTTGGTAAACTTAATTACCTTACTTTCAAGAAATGTAATAATGAATTTCAGATAATATTTTATATGCTACAAAGGTCTACTGTAGGCATTGTCAAAGAGACAGTGATTAAAAGAAAATGTGAATATAAAGCAAAGCCTGTGAAAGCAGAGGGAAAGGAAGATGAAAACACAAACACACGCACACACACACACACACACACACACACACACACCCACACACACACCCACACACACAAACACACTAACACACACACACATACACACACACTTTTTTTCACACTGACACACTCTAACACACACACACACACACACACACACACACACACCCACACACACAACACACACACACACACACACACACACACACACACACACACACACACACACACACCACACACACACAGACAGACACACACACACACACACACACACACACATACACACACACACACACACACACACACACACACACACACACACACACACACACACACACACACACCGACACCCACACTAACACACACACACACACACACACACACCGACCAATACATCTAGCCCTCTTCCACTCTTTTGTGAGTTTATCTACGAGTTGTTGTTGCTATAGTAGCGGCTAATGGGGTCCTGAGTACACATGTCACTTAGCAAAGGCTTTCACCCACGGTACATGCTGGAGAAGGATGACAGGCCCTGCAATGATCCCCACCCCCCCCCCCCATCCCCACCCACACACACACACACAACCATATACACACAGTGTGCACTATCAAAGACCCTGTGGAGAGCATGCAGATCCACCGGTACTCATCACCGTCCCCACGTAAAGCGCAGTATTTAGATTCATGGATACCTTATTTCGCCAGTAGGAGGAGGACTTCACCTCAATCTCGAAAGAAAAATCCATATAGTAATGAAATGATAAATATTGAATTGAAAAGGCTTCGACACGGGCCAGGAGGACATATCACTTTATCCACCATAAATCAACGGCCGTGCCCTTTAAATAGTAACACAATCTTACCACAGAGTTAGTAGGTGAGGAACATCTGAATAATATTTCGTTGCTGTGGCATTACAGAAATAATGATGCATTCATGCAAAGCACTGGGAAAGAACACGAAGCAACGGAAAGGTCATAGTGGCCACCAACGAATATGTGTAAAATATAAAATAGCAGGCCAGTAGTTCAACACTGTCTCTCTCAAGAGTATCTCGTTGCCCTTGGCTTTTCCGAGTTCGGTCCAATGTATTACATTTATTAAGCATAGAACCTTTGTTGTGGCCCATTCTTTTCACAGTCTACACAATCGAAGTGGAATGAGGAATTTGGTGCACTAATCCTCTTCACAAGCCACATCATTGTGAACATCCACCCTCCTTAGCAACAGTCAGTTTCAACATCCACCCTCCTTATCAACAGTCAGCTTTAACATCCACCCTCCTTATCAACAGTCAGCTTCAACATCCACCCTTCTTATCAACAGTCAGCTTTAACATCCACCCTCCTTATCAACAGTCAGCATCAACATCCACCCTCCTTATCAACAGTCAGCATCAACATCCACCCTCCTTATCAACAGTCAGCATCAACATCCACCCCTTATCAAGTCAGATTCAACATCCACCCTCCTTATCAACAGTCAGCTTTAACATTCACCCTCCTTAACAACGGTCAGCTTCAACATCCACCCTCCTTATCAACAATCAGCTTCAACATCCACCCTCCTTATCAACAGTCAGCATCAACATCCACCCTCCTTATCAACAGTCAGCTTCAACATCCACCCTCCTTAACAGTCGGCTCTGTGCACAGACAGCCTGAGGGCCACGGGCTCCACTGGGGGAAAAGGGCCTTCATTATAAAAGCGTTTCCCTACAAACACACAGCATTCAGGAAGGCTCTGTGTGCAGGGCGAGGTGAGTGATGCTGAGGTGCATTTCATTAGCTACCCAGGAGAGGTATTTTTTCTTCTTTTAATTAGACAAAGTGGGTTAAATAAGCTATTGTGAACAGGCTAAAATTACAACATCAATTAAAAAGCCAAAATCATCTAAATGTCCACTCCACAGTGTGACATAAAACTGTCGCTCCACACCAAAAAAATTAACCTGATCAATGATTACATTTAGCCTGATCTTGTGGAGGCACAATAGCGTAATCCCTCGGCTCTCCTGAGACAGACCAGCGAGCCCACACTATCAGCCGGCGCCGTGCGCGCCATGGCGTGGCGCCGGCGTGTGTGCGGCGGGCCCCTTACTCTTCTCCAGTTCGTTGATGTGTGTGTGTGTGCGGCGGGCCCCTTACTCTTCTCCAGCTCGTTGATGTGTGTGTGTGTGCCCCTTACTCTTCTCCAACTCGGCAGGCCCCTTACTCTTCTCCAGCTCGTTGATGTGTGTGTGTGTGCGGCAGGCCCCATACTCTTCTCCAGCTCGTTGATGTGTGTGTGTGTGCGGCGGGCCCCTTACTCTTCTCCAGCTCGTTGATGTGTGTGTGCGTGCGGCGGGTCCCTTACTCTTCTCCAGCTCGTTGATGTGTGTGTGCGTGCGGCGGGCACCTTACTCTTCTCCAGCTCGTTGATGTGTGTGTGTGTGCGGCGGGTCCCTTACTCTTGTCCAGCTCGTTGATGTGTGTGTGCGTGCGGCGGGTCCCTTACGCTTCTCCAGCTCGTTGATGTGTGTGTGTGTGCGGCGGGTCCCTTACTCTTGTCCAGCTCGTTGATGTGTGTGTGTGTGCGGCAGGCCCCTTACTCTTCTCCAGCTCGTTGATGTGTGTGTGCGTGCGGCGGGCCCCTTACTCTTCTCCAGCTCGTTGATGCGCTCCACCAGGGCGCTGAGCGTGCTTTCGGTGCGCTGGCGGTGGGCCGCCACCACCAGGCTGACTCTTCTCCTCCTGGGGCTCCGGGAGAGACTCAGCAGCTGAGAGAGAGAGAGTTCCCCAGCCGCTGCCTAAAGCAGCTCCCGACAGCTCCGCGGGAGAAGGAGCCCGCCAGGGAGAGAGAGAGAGAGAGAGAGAGAGAGAGAAAGAGAGAGAGAGAGAGAGAGAGAGAGAGAGAGCCAGAGCCACCGGGCTGCAACTGCTGCTGCTGCTGGGGATCGGGGGAGAGACGGGGAAGGAGGGGGAGAGAGAGAGAGATAGGGTGGTAAATACAGTGACATTATCAGAGGGAGAGGGAGAGGGAGGGAGAGAGAGAGAGAGAGAGAGAGAGAGAGAGAGAGAGAGAGAGAGAGAGAGAGAGAGAGAGAGAGAGATAGGGTGGTAAATACAGTGACATTATCAGAGGGAGAGGGAGAGGGAGGGAGAGAGAGAGAGAGAGAGAGAGAGACAGTGAGTAAAACCAGGCATGAAGACAGGAAGAGATGTTGGGGGAGTAAGAGCGGAGACGGAAAGACAGACGGACTGACATAGATAAATGTAGAAAGACAGACGGACCAACATAGATAAATGTAGAAAGACAGACGGACCGACATAGATAAATGTAGAAAGACAGACGGACCAACATAGATAAATGTAGAAAGACAGACGGACCGACATTAATAAATGTAGAGAGGCAGACGCAGCCAAACACATGGAGACACCCACAGAAGTTAAGGGATGGAGAGAAGGAGAGAGGAGGGGAGAAAGTGACAGACAGAGAGAGAGTGAGACTGAGCGAGCCAAGCAGAGATATAAAAGAGTTAATCCGATGTAGCCGTCAGACCTAGATTCTGACACACAAAAACAAGTAAAAACCGTCTTTTGGGGTCAGACATGACTTTTCTCAGTGTGGGTTTTCAACACAGCCTTGGTGAAACGAAGCCGCAGTGTCCCCGCCGGAAATGGACTAGGGGACCTGCCAACGTTTCACAGGGCTGCATTGAAATCCGTTCGAGCGCTACTCAATTGATCGATTGATTGATGTTGTTTGGTGGAACCAATTAAATCGTCCAAGACGTGCAAAATCCACCTGACCCCTAAAGGCTCGGGATGTACTGAGTCAAACAGCCCCCACCACCCCGGTGTAAACCTCAGATCCTTCACCAGGGCATGATTAGTTTGTATTTGGCTTTAGGGGCTTCCAAACCCCCGAGGCTGCTCTACTATGAGTGACATTGATCTTCCACAAGCTACTAAGTAAAAGAGGTCCAGATCGATGGGGGCTTGATTAAAGAGCACCGTGTACGCTCTCTATATCATCACAGCTGCAATATATTTCTGATTTGATTGAATCATTAGAGTTTTCAATCGAGAATGACTCGTGATGGTGGAGCGAGGATCGGGAGACAACTGCAGAGAGAGAGAGAGAGAGTGAGAGAGAGAGAGAGAGAGAGAGAGAGAGAGAGCAGCTACGCCAGATATTGCATTAATATAATTGATTATCTATATGCTGCAGGGTTGTGCTACCGCTGTGACGCAAAGCACTGTTGGCCTACAGCTCATTTCAAATTACACTATAGAGGAGTACGTGTCCTCTGTCACAGCACAGGTATATAACGATGGAATCAGCACAGGTATACAACGATGGAATCAGCACAGGTATATAACGATGGAATCAGCACAGGTCTATAACGATGGAATCAGCGCATGTCTATTAACGTGGAATTCTAAATACACAGAGCTGGCAACAGGGCAGGTCTTAGTGTTGAATTGAGCAAAGCTTGGATGTCACCGGGCATGTCACAGTGCTCCAAGCCTAATCAGTACTACACAATCTGGCAACATGTATGTCACAGTGCTACAAGCCTAATCAGAACTACACAATCTGGCAACATGTTACACCCACAATTCATGGTCTGCATGTCACAGTACTCCAAGCCTAATCAGTACTACACAATCTGGCAACATGTTACACCCACAATTCATGGTCTGCATGTCACAGTACTCCAAGCCTAATCAGTACTACACAATCTGGCAACATGTTACACCCACAATTCATGGTGGGCATGTCACAGTGCTCCAAGCCTAATCAGTACTACACAATCTGGCAACATGTACCACCCACAATTCATGGTGGGATATGAAAGTACAAGATGCATTTTTTATAACATGCATGCATATTCTAATTGAATAAGTATGTATGCATAATATGATCATATCCCATACGCAGCATATTAATTAAGGAAATCTACATGCACTTTGCTTCCTCAGGGCCTGTGACACTGCTGGAAGAAGTTGGACTGGCTAATTATTTAATCATGGCTTTATATTGAATTGTCTGCGGATATAGTTATTCTGTAATGATTCTGAAATGCTTATTACTACATGACCCTGTCGGTGCAGGAGGCTTTGCTGGGGCTCCTGCAGTGCACCAAAGCATAATCAGTCACGTGTGCTACGGTTGATGTTCAACACAACAATATGATTGCTTAGTGTATGTTGGTGCTAAAGACCAAATCATTTATTTGGACTTATGCATGACACACAAGATAGTGCAAACTGAAGGTGCGTGGATTTGTGGTTTGGGGGGCCGTTTGGGAAATTGTAATGGATGAGATTACAATGAGATAATTTACAATATTTATATTATAAAAATATGTATTATATCGTTTTAGCGTATTAACTATTTATGCACACTTAATTTACACACCTAAGAGCATCTTTCACTATTACCAAGTTCCCCGCACACACGTTTACACACACGTCGACACAATCTCACCTCCAAACTCTCCAGCCGCCCCTTCAGACTCTGCATGGTCTTCCCTAGCTGGTCGATGGTCTCGCTGGGATCGCGGGGCAGGTCACCCATAGTGTTCTTGCTGTGCTCCTTTCTTCTGGAGCCCTGACCCCGAGACCTGCTCTGAGATGAATCGTCAGCCGCTGCCTCGCATCGCGCTAGTTTGGAGTTGAGCTCCTTGATTGTGCCCTGCTGGCTGATGATAGTCTCTTTTTGTTGCAGAATGGTCTCCCGGAGTTGGATGATATGGTTTCGCAGCTCGTCCTCTACGGGGCTGGTGCTCTGGACGCTGTTCGACCCGAGCGGGCAGCCAGGGTCCGCGCCCGGGGGGATTGCGTTGCAGACAAAGCGGCTACCTGTCGCATCGTTGGCAGCGCGCACAGTGCGTTCAGTTGCAAAGTATAGAAGTCCAACAATTAATGCAAGCATACCGACGGCAAAGTAAAAGGTTCTTCTAGGCTACTGAAAAGCTATCCAAAAAACGCACAGCTCTTTACTTGCTCTGTAGTAAAGGCAATCAAAGATACATACTCTTTTGCTTTCAAAAATAATAATAACTTTAAAAAATCATGGGATGGTGGACATTTTGCTCGACTTCGAAATTCCTACAAATATTCGGTAAAAGTTTTCAAAATCTCTTTAAATACCATTCACTTCAACCGCTTACCAACAGGTAAAATAAAAATCCTCGCAATAAAAATAATAGCATGCTTGGTGGATTAATAATAAAAACCGACTCACTTTATAAACAAAAACAAAAAAAAAGACTGGTGTTGTTCACAGTAAAAGAACTAATCCGTTATATGCTTATATAATAGAGAAAAAAGTATCCGTCGGTTGCAAGGAAAACCTTGTCACTCCGCAGGTTTGTCAGTGAGTGGTGCTGAAAAGACATCTCCAGCGCTTGGGCAGATTAATATAGGGTGCGCGCGCTGGCGCTTCCGCTCATCATCTGTTCGCTTGGGATGACTGAAACTCGGACGACGTCATCATTAGGTCCCATCATATAGCTTTTATTATTTGCTTATCACTCACTGCCGATCTGTTATAATCGAATATTCATGATTTGAAGTTGCTCAGCGTGAACAAAATGCCCATCGAAATTACTTTTGGATATGTTCAAAATAGAGGCTTGGCTTCTGCTTTGCTTTATAGGTTTCTCAAAAATAAAGCACTGTCTGATTGGACTTACTTCCACTGAATTGACGGTTTACATTGTTCTCTGGCTGCGTGTGGATCAGTAGCCTGCTTAAGTTCCCCCTGACTGTGTGTTGGCAGCGCAACTGTGGCATGTGCCTCCGAACTAATCCTCTATGTGTCCACCAATGCCCCTGTAGTCTGGGAAGTAGAGGGCCATAAGCTACTTTTGGAATTATGGGCACAAAGCTGTAGCAACATGTGCAAGCAGAAAGGCCATTGGCTAATGCTAATGCTTTGAATCTCACAGACAGTCCTTGCCTGCCCTATCACCATGGGTTTCCAAAGATTCAAAAGGTTTACTTTTTCTTCTTTATTCATCACTTTTAAGTATCCCTTCAATGGAATGCTCGTTGTCAAAACTCCATACTAATATAATGCTAATACTATTTTGAAGTCCCTGCGTCGTTCACAACCGAAAGTCAGACAGTACAGTACTACTTGGGCTGAAAAACACTACTCAAAACAATCACCTATTAAATCAAATATTTTTTTCATGAGAGAACAGAAGCTAAAGGTCAGCTGGCTTGCAGTGCGGCAGTAGTGCGCACTCAGCATCCCTGCCACCGAGTTCTAAGGCAGAGGGCGGCCAATGTCTTTGACGAGGTCACCCTGTGAAAGGCACTTTCCGGAGGAACAAAGCACGGCAGTGGGGTGCCGAGGGAATAGCACTGTCACCGCCACAGCCTTATCTCCGCTCCTGTAGAGAGGCAATAGGACGGAGGTGAGCGAGGTGGGAAGTGCTGAGAGAGTCAACTTGCCGGGCAAAGATGACAGCTTCCACTTCAAAGTGGATCGACTTCATTTTTGTTCTTTCTCTTTCATGTTAAGTGGTGACGGTTGGAGTTACTATAGTTACTATAAATTGCAAATACCTTCTTTTTTTTTTGGGCGGACACGCCTTGCAAGCACGCCCTCCTCTTCTGTTCTTCTACTGGATCAAAGGGATTACTTTCTCGCTTTGGAATGAAGATGTGGCTTGTAGACCTTATTTCGGGAGTCCGGATAAGGATTCATCCTTACTACTACTATTCTTCTTACTGAGCTGTACTGAATGCATGTGTGTTGGACTTTATTGCATGAATCTGTCTGATGAAGCTACAATTGGTGGAACCAAGTGTAAAGATTTATAATGAACATATTTTCTTCTTCTTGCTCAGCTTCTTCTCGTTATTCTTTTTCATTTCCTACTTCTTCTTGATCTCTGCTTGTGCGTCCTCACCTCATTAAAACGCGTCCTCACATCACATGATGCTCCCTCCGTCGCTGACAGCTGCGTCCCCTAAAGCTCCGGCCACATGGAGCTCAATGACTGGATCACACTTCGTCACGCTGACACCGCATGATCCAGTCATCCAACCTGTTGGTCGGCCACTCGGCCAGCCAACCAGCCATTCGCACACTGTCCAAATGGCAGTTAGTGTGACACATCTTCTCCTGTGCCCCCCCCCCCCCCCCAACCCCCATCATCCCTGGCTCCGTCCATCCCTCCGTCCATCCTGCTGTTCACTACCTGTTAGCCATTTCAGGGCCCGCAGCGCTTTGTCTCAGTGTCCAGCTGAGCTTTCAGAGCCAACTGCTCTCTAGCACGCACACACACACACACACACACACACACACACACACACACACACACACACACACACACACACACACACACACACACACCATAACAACTGCAATAAACTAAAAAAACACAGAGGAAGAGACACACACCAACAAACACCTGCACACAAAATACACACAGATAGTCAGACAGGAGCAAACACGCATCCACAAGAAGCAAACAATCTAACATCTGCGTTAACAAAGAACAAAAAAAGGAATATGTCGAAACTTGAGTTGTCAGACTTCAAAAGCAACACCATCTTACTTCAGCTCACTTTGCAACCGAGGAGGAGGAGGAGGAGGAGGAGGAAGAGGAGACAGACATGGATCTTTATCCGTGACACTGAGAACAGTGGGTGACACATACATGCTGCTGGGCCAGCTAATTATTTGGCTTTGTGCATATCAATCACAGCCTTTCATGCCAGCTTCACGTTGGGTGGGGAGGACAGCTGTGCGTGGAGGCCGTCGCATTGATTCTTTTCAGCGCGCCGATTCTCCCTTTCGATCTGGCCATCGAAGCGGACACTGACCTGTCCTGAGTCAAAGGGGCATGGCATGGCATTGGCATGTTTTCACTCGGAAATTGTGAAGAGGCACGCGCTCGTATTTTGATGTCCGTCGCTGCAGTGGAGGCCGCTCGAGAGAAGGACAGTCAGTTGAACTGCGGGTGGCGGGCGGCAGGGACACGCTGTGCTGGGAGCACAGTGGCACTCTGTCAGCGGGAGATCCAGGCCTGCGAGCGGCCATAGCCATGCTCCCCGTAGCCCTTCTCCCCATAGCCCTGCTCCCCATAGCCCTGCTCCCCGTAGCCCTGCTCCCCGTAGCCCTGCTCCCCGTAGCCCTGCTCCCCACAGCCCTGCTCCCCGTTGCCCTGCTCCCCGTAGCCCTGCTCCCCGTAGCCCTGCTCCCCACAGCCCTGCTCCCCGTTGCCCTACTCCCCATAGCCCTGCTCCCTGTAGCCCTGCTCCCTGCAGCCCTGTGAGGAGGCCTTTAATCCTCTGGATTCAAACATCTCGTCACTATGGTGACCCTCCAAAAGCACGATCAAACATGACATTCTGTTGAACTTATGATGTGTCTTCTAGTCCTACATAGGCCATGTATCTCATATTCCTACATAGGCCATGTGTCTCCTATTCCTACATAGGCCATGTGTCTCATAGTCCTACATTGGCCATGTGTCTCAGATTCCTACATAGGCCATGTGTCTCAGATTCCTACATAGGCCATGTGTCTCATAGTCCTACATTGGCCATGTGTCTTCAATTCCTACATAGGCCATGTGTTTCATGTTCTTTCATAGGCCATGTGTTTCATATTCCTACATAGGCCATGTGTTTCATATTCCTACATTGGCCATATGTCTCATATTCCTACATAGGCCATGTGTCTTCAATTCCTACATAGGCCATATGTCTCATATTCCTACATAGGCCATGTGTCTTCAATTCCTACATAGGCCATATGTCTCATATTCCTACATAGGCCATGTGTCTCATATTCCTACATAGGCCATGTGTCTCATAGGCCATGTGTCTCATATTCCTACATAGGCCATGTGTTTCATGTTCTTTAATAGGCCATGTGTCTCATAGTCCTACATAGGCCATGTGTCTCATATTCGTTCATAAGCCATGTGTATGTATGCAGGCTCATTGTGGCTCTTTTACAGCCAGAGCCCAGTTTGTGACTTTGTCTTGTGCTTGTGGCAGCATGAAGCGTTCTCGGGGCTCAGCCCATAATTGTAAACAAGCAAGTGAGTCCTCGTGGTGGCATTATGTAATGCCCATGCTGCCACCAGCTTGGCAAAGGAATAGCCAGCCCACACACACCCCACGGACAACCATCGGGGCCTGGCTTCAGCACAGGGGAACGTGTCTGTGTGTGTGTGTGTGTGTGTGTGTGTGTGTGTGTGTGTGTGTGTGTGTGTGTGTGTGTGTGTGTGTGTGTGTGTGTACATGTACAAAGTGTATACATATTTACGAGGAGCATGTGCATTGGGTGTACCTATGTACGCACACACTTTATCTACCTGGTAATCTTAGCTAAACCCGGCCCAGTATCACCTCAGTGTTTCTGCATCTTCAGCCAGAGGCACACTGTGTGGTTTCCAGAGATGAAGGTGGAGGATAAGGAGCACTTTTCACACTGTAGATTCATGCAAATCCCTCCTTTCCTGAACTAGCAGCAATATGTCCCTGATTGGGCCTGTTCCAGTCCCGCCTGCGGTAAAGTATAGGAAACAACCCCCAAAAACAAGCTTGCTACCATGACATTTAGACACCAAGAAAGCAATCAACCCCTGGGCACACCGCCCTGCTCTTTTTCCACCGGAGGTAAAACATCGGGTTCAAGTTGTGTTCTCTGGTTTGCTTCAGGGCTCTTTCGGAAGCAGCTGCTTGCGCTTTTCATGATTCAAGGGTTTCCTATTGCACATACTTTGGAAATTGTTTGCACGTGTTGCACTTTGAAGTTTACCGATGCCAAACAACTCCGACCTTGTAATAAGAGAGAGAAGAAAGCTGTGGGGCCGTGCGTGGGTCCAGCAGGCGTCAGCACAGAGGCATTCCCAGACACCGTCACTTCTGCTTCACAGCTAAGTCTTCCTTTCTTCCTGTAACTGAAAACAAACGCTTCATTCCGCCCTTTTCATTTTCAGTCCACCTTTTTATTGAGAAAGGGGACTTTCGTTTCGAAAACCCAGAGATGGAATGCTCTTGCGGATCGCTTTCAGCCGTTGAAGCAAATTCACAAACCATTCTGTTCCAACGAAAGGAGTGATCAATAATACATTCTCTCTCAATGCATTGGGTCATTGCTGTACAAAGTAAGTATGCGTTCATATCGGAAAGAACATCCCCACTCCCATGCCATCTGAACGTAACGTGCAACAAAATCCTTTCCGTGAATGTTGCATCTGAAATCTGCAATAGACAGTTTTATAATACGTCGTGTAGTGTCCTCATTTCATATTGGGCAATCGAAGGGTCTCACTTTATATTGAGCAATGTGATGGCTGCTGTGATGCACACAATTGTAGACGGTAGAACGATAGAAAACAAAATCCATCCATCCATCCATTATTTATCCATTCATCATTTATCCATCCATCACTTATCCATCGATCCATCCATCAATCCGTAATGATGATAATGAGGCAGCTCCCAAATGGTCTTGCTGCTCCACTACAATAAGCGCGGCTGTGCCTCCAGCCTGCCAGGATTTTTGTGCGTTTCATTACAACCACGCCGAGGGGGACAGGGCCGGTCGAGAGGCCCAGCTGTCACAGGGTCTGGCTGGGCTGCTGCATGGATGGAGGATGGAGGTGGACCCTGGAAGGGCCAGGCAGACTCAGGAGGGGTGGAGGGGGGCAGGAACAATGGCTCTGCTGGTTCCACAGTGCGGGTCAAAGCAGCTCTGTTGCTAGTCTGGAGCCTGTCTGTCTATTAGCCTCCATGGGACTTGTGTGGCCAAGAGGAGGGTCCCCACAGCTATACTGGCAAAGAGGGAGAGTCCAGCAGCTGCACTGGCAAGAGGGAGAGCCCAGCAACAGGCTCCACTAACCAAGCAACGCCGAGCGTAGGCCGTCGCAAATAGCCACGGCAACGTCTCAGAGCAGCTTGGCAGCGAAAGAAGGTATGAGGCGGGCATCGCTAGCAGAGGATCGCGTGTGCGCTCCTCCAATATCCCAGCCACGAGCTATGAACAGCACCTCCAATATCCCAGCCACGCTACGAACAGCCGCGGGAATGTCAGCGGAGGAGGTGTTGATTAGAGGTGCAGAGGACTAGTGGCATTCACTCTGGGCTACTTCATCTTCTCTGGGCGCTACAGTTCACATCATTTTAGCAGGACATATACGAACACCGGCAGAAACCCACCGCACACCCAATGTCTCTTTGTGGAAAGAGCTGTCCACGGTGCTGAATCGCCTCAGCCATTGCTCATTGCACATTTATTTGAGTGCCTCGTGCAATTTGAACTACGTACCCATGCACATACCATGCATCATTTAGAGCAGGCTGTTTTTAAAACATTTTATGGGGTTTAATTAATTTCATGTTCTCAAATCATTAAGAACAGCGCGAGGCCCCACCCTGCTGTATTTCCACCAAATCAGACACGTTTTCTCCTCTAAATGTTGTCACACGGCCAGCTGCCATAGGATTTCAGATGTCGTGGAGAATCATCCTTTTTTAATGGCTTGCTTAGCCTGACAGCAGCAGACACCTCGCGAGTCACATGCATTATTCAGACAACAAGGGAGGAGCAGCCCTTTCTCTCCCCTTTTGAAAAAGTTTACTCTGGCCCTCTTCCAAAACAAATTTTCACAACCTCCTCTAAATGACGGAGCCAGGTCGACTGGTAAATGATGTCTCTCCGGGACCGAGTTCTGGGCTCAGGAAGACGCCCAGAGTGCCACATCATGTCCAACATCTTGCGGGCGTGTTGGGCAGTGGGCGGCTCACCTCGGACTGCCGCTCAGGCGCCGTTCACACCCCAAGACATACGGTGTCCACGCTGCCACAGCAAGAGCCGGTCCCAGAAACCAGAGTGCAGAGGGCTCGTATGGCTGCCCGGAGGAGATGAAGGAAGATGGGTTTATTTCTACTGGCTTTAGCAGAGCCTGTCACCCACCTCCAGGGTTCTCCGCGGTGCAGCCACCAGCATGGCCGAGCACGGCTGTTCTCGCCGTAGTATCACAGGCTCAGGAGAGCGGCCATTATGCTGGAGGTGAGAGGCTGACACACCAGCAGAACCTGTTCGGACAAACTGTGGTGTCGAGGTGCAGAAAGGTGCCACTTTTTGTCCCGGTGAGAAAGAAATGCTGTGTGTGTGTGTGTGTGTGTGTGTGTGTGTCTGTGTGTCTGTGTGTGCGCGTGCAGGGATTAAGTTTGAAAATGTTGGACTGCAAGTGTACACAGGCTGTGTGTGTGTGTGTGTGTGTGTGTGTGTGTGTGTGAAAGTGAGTGTGTATGTGCAACTGTATGCACATTTGTGCACAAAAGAGTTGAGGAGCAAGCTCATGTTTGTGTGGCGTAGTTCTGCAAAACTTTTGGTGTACAGGAGTACAATCAAGCTCACACACACCACGCGCGTGTGTGTGTGTGTGTGTATTTCTGTGTGGGCTTTGCGACAGATTGGCCGCCCCCAGTGTTTCTTCCCACCATGATGAGTGCCGTGCTCCGACAACCTGTTGGCTGCAGAACGTCACACAGCTCCGTGCAAGCAGCACCCGTGGAGCTTTCAGGGTAGCCAGCAAGCCAACCACAGCGAGCGTTCTGCATGCCGCCATGCATAATGGCCAAACGGGTTGGCAGAGCCTGGGACGTGTCCCCCTGGCTGTGCATGGATTCTGCTGGATCGATTTGGATAGATCTGCAATCTGTTGCACACCTATCGGCAATCTGTTGCACAGTTTCTGAGTTTATTTATCTCATATATTTGCCCATTTTTGGAAGCATTATAGTAAAAAGAGGTGTAAAATAAATAAATAATAAATGTTGCTGCATTTTGCGAGCGGTTCCTACAAACTCGAACATCCGCTGTGTGGTGTCAAGGTTTATTTCACATGAAGAAAAGTTAACAGCTAAGTAGATAAAACCAGTGGACTTTCCTCAGCTACTGATCGAACGAGCCACATGTCCTACACTTGCGCAGTCTACCTGACTCTTTCTCCATTGTGGCTTAGTCCCCTGCCAGCAGTTTACTCCCATACTAGAACCTGTCCTGGGCATCATTAGCGCTGTCCCTTCCTGGTGTTGTCAGCTCCACTTCCCCTGAGGGGCTCCTGTCACCTCTGCATTTCCTCCTCTCTGACTCACATGGCTCTCTCTCTCTCTCTCTCTCTCTCTCTCTCTCTCTCTCTCTCTCTCTCTGTCTCTCTTTCCCTATCTCTCTCTCTCTCTCTCTCACCCCCCTCTCTCTCTCTTTCTCTCCCTAACTCTCTCTCTCTCTCTCTCTCTCTCTCTCTCTCTCTCTCTTTCTCTCCCTATCTCTCTCTCCCTCTCTCTCTCGCTCTCTTTCATTCCCCTCCCTCTTTTATCTGTGAGCCACGGGCCCCTGTCGGGCCCCAGCCCGGTCTTTTTGGGGATGCAGCTGTGCCACGTGCGGCGCGCGGGGAGCCCATGACGTCGTCACGCCGACGAGGGTTCCTCCGGCGTAGAGCCTCTCTGTGTGACGTGGGCTGGTGACGTCCGGGGGGTTCTGGCAACGCGGGGGTGGATAGCTCGGGCTTGTGTGGGGAACGTGTGGGAGCGCGAGAGACGCCGGGTGAGACTGCGGTCTTGCGGATGCTGGGCGGTTGAAGGAGTTACAAGTCTTTGGTTAAGGCGCCTGTTTTAAAAGAACTAGTCAGACCATCGTCGCTCGTGACTGTGTACTTGTCTGCTTTGGGAGCTCAAAGCCCCAAACCCTGTTAAAGGGCAGTTAAAAGTTCTATTTTAATTAGTTGAATGGATTTTCACAGCTCTTCAATCCAGCCACTGAATAGAGTATTTCTGTGAGGATGCTCTCAATTGCCTTGCTGTGCCAGGCCTTGAATTGTGTGCTGCCTGTAGCATTGATTAATCCACTGCGCTACACGGCCACTGCTATGAAAACGTCCAGGAAAGCAGACCCAAATAGCCCAGCATGAAACCAGTATTCGTGACCTGCTATTGCCTATTAGCCACTCTCCTTGGTTAGAACACACAGCAACACTCCGATTTGAAATTCTCATCTTAACTTTTCCCGAGGAAAGTTTCCCGTTTTCAATGTCCAGCACATCTCCAGGGGTGGATTCATCTGTAGGTGAGTGGGGAGGGCTTTTCAGAATGCTGAACTACCAACAGATGGAGAGGTGGTTTTAGGAATAGAAATACAAATGGTGTGGCCGCGGCATTCTCACTCCCTTTTCAGCTACATACTAGGAATGACAATTTTCTTCCTTTGCAGACTCCAGTGAAGCCATTAGCCCGGGGAAGTACAACTCTTTCTCTCTTTCTCTCAATCTCTCTCTCTCTCTTTCTCTCCCTCTCTCTCTCCCCCTCTCTCTCTCTCTCTCTCTCTCTCTCTCTCTCTCTCTCTCTCTCTCATCTCTCTCTCTCCCCTCTCTCTCTCTCTCTCTCTCTCTCTCTCCTCTCTCTCTCTCTCTCTCTCTCTCTCTCTCTCTCTCTCTCTCTCTCTCTCTCTCTCTCTCTCTTTCTCTCTCTCTCTCTCTCGGCGGTGTTGAGAGCCTGACTGTATGTTTGGAATATGGCCCTGTGTGGATAGGGGGCTCCAGCATCTCCAGCCCTATAGCATTCCTTTTGTCTTTTCCCACTGCCTTGCTCACTGCATCCACATCAAATATTCCTTTATAACTGACTCACAAAGAAGCACAGGGACAGAGAGAGAGAGAGAGAGAGAGAGAGAGAGAGAGAGAGAGAGAGAGAGAGAGGGAGAGGAGAGAGAGAGAGAGAGAGAGAGAGAGAGAGAGAGAGAGAGAGAGAGAGAGAGAGAGAGCGAGCGAGCTGACCCGTAGTGAGTGCAGACACTTCCATGCACCGGCCTCATTCTCCATGCTATGCGCACACACACACACACACACACACACACACACACACACACACACACACACACACACACACACACACACACACACACACACACACACACACACACACACACACACGCACCAATTCAAAGACTACAATGGAACACAAAGAGATTCCTTCTATCTTTAACGCACACACACACAAAAACACGGGATCTCTCTCATGTCCGTCGTCTCTCCGTCTATGATGACGTGCACTTCAGCACACCCCTCAGCTCTTTCATGTTGGTCTAAGACCCACCTGTTCCTACATGCTGGATGATGAGCTAGCTGTACTCCACTAACCAAGTGCGTTTGTGTGTGTGTGTGTGTGCGTGTGTGTGCGTGTGTGTGTGTGTGTGTGTGGGCATGTGTGTGTGTGTGTGTGTGTGTGTGCGTGCGTGACATCTCTATTAGTTCTACTTCGTGATGCATGGAGAGACTCACAGACACTGTTCTCACAGGTGATGGCTGCCTCCATCATGGCCTGTGGCAATATCCTGCTCACAGCCCCCTGGAATTCAAAGAGAGGGATTTTAACATTCTCACAGGAACACAACCCCAATCCACGTCATGTTTGCGTGGGCGGGAGTTGGTGTGGGTTTGTTTGAGCGTGTGGGAGAGAGAGAGACCGTGACTTCTTCTTTGTGGGAGAGAGAGAGACCGTGACTTCTTTGTCCAGGGCCGCGGACGTCATTGTTCTCCCTGCGCTCCTCGAAGACGACTCAGACGGTCTGTGCAAGGGAAGACCAAATAGACACACTTCAGCATGACTACCTTATTGATGTTCCAGAACTAAGGAGGCTCTGGATCTCTCACTCTCTCTCTCTCTGTGTGTGTGTGTGTGTGTGTGTGTGTGTGTGTGTGTGTGTGTGTGTCTACATATAAATATGAGAGAGAAACTGTGTGTAGATAATATACAAGAAAAAAGTGAGAGTGAGGGGGAGAGATTGAATTGTTTGTTTGTGCCCTGCTGTGTTTTGAAGGGACCCTGGAGGATAGACGCATCTCAAGGCTCAAACCCTCTCAGTCTGAGCTGACACACCAAAGCTAGGCGGCCCTCTCCTATCCTCCGTGTCAGCGTGGCCTTATTCTGCAGCCTGCCACGGTGCTCTGCTCTCCCACTCCATTCGCAGCTGCCCTTAAAATAAGTCCCGACGCAACCCCGGAGAAGGTACAGGTAAGACGCAGGGCGGGTACTGTCGACGACATAGTACCAACCTTTGAAAGGTTGACGAAGCCCTCGGCCAAACCGCCGCCTGTGTCAAGCTTCGATCGAATGCGTTGGTTATAAAGAGAAATGCGGCGGCCTCTCTAGCACATTCTTTCCACCTCGGTGGAGAGTGACGAACGCTAGCACTAATATAGAGCGTAAAAACAAACACTTTCCAACGAGCACCCCCAACACCCCTCCCCAATTTAAGCTTTGTTGAATTATTAATACACATTGAGACCGGAGGATAGAGGAGGGGTAGCGTGAGACGAGCAGAGAGACGTGGGGAGTGAGAGAAAGAACGAACACTCCAAAAGAAAGGAGCAGGTACACGGAGGGAAACGAGGAGGACTGTGACGGAGGAGAAGGATAAAAGGCCAAGAGGGGAAAGAAAGAGAAGGAGTAAAGCAACAACAAGAAGAGGAAAAGAGACGGGGAAAGGGTTGTGTAGACAGAGAGAGAGAGAGAGAGAGAGAGAGAGAGAGAGAGATAAGAGAAGAGACTCTGATCCCAGTTGTGCTCATTCAACCAATTTAGCCCCGAAATGTTTCTTTGAAACGTTTTCTATTCCGCCCCCCCCCCCCCCCCCCCCCCCCCCCCGTTTCTGTCTTGCTGTGCTTGCGCAGTGGGGATGTTACACTCCGTGCCACCCATACCTGAAGCCAGGAGCTATTTAAGCTCCCGGTGAATTATTAACGCCAGCAACTCCTCTGCACTTGGCTCAACACTTTTCAAACATTTATTTGGAGCCCCAACTTTGTCCAACGCCTCACCTGGGTCCTTGTCTCTACAGAAACGAGAGGTCTCACTTTGATTCCTCCCCTCTCTTTTCCTTTACCTTTGAACCACTGTGGTCCCCGCTCCGTGCCCGCCCTGCGCCTCTCTGTCGCTCTCCCCCGGCTGGCCTAGCCAAGCTCCCGTCATCTATTCATTAAAGAACAAGACAAGGTCCAGGGAACACCATTTCCATCCACTGTGACCAAGCGAGTTTGTTACCCCAGAGTGAGCTGGAGTCCTGAGCGTTGGACACCCAGTCCAGACAAACACTTTGGGGCTGGAGCGTCGGAGGCCTTTGACTGGAACGAGAGAAACAGGACACTCTCCAGCATGTGCCCAATGTGTAACGAGGGATTTGGAGTAAGTAAACACTGTGGCTGTCAAATGTTTTGAGCGGCGCTGAGATGCAATTCATGTCCTCTTGTAAACAAAAACCAATTAAAGGGTTCCCCATGTCACAGTGCCTCTGCTCAGAAATGAAGGTTGCTAAGCAAACAAACAGATCTCAACCTGCGTCGGCTACTTCTGAGACACACACGATAACACAAACAATCCGTTCTATAACTTGTCCTATTCAATATTAAAAGCTTGAAGTGTCTTCCCTTGTTAACGTCTCCCGGTGGTCCCCTGTCCTCGGACCCCAAAGCACACAAGAGGGGTGACCTTCCT
This sequence comes from Galaxias olidus, assembly GCA_026901105.3. NCBI lineage: Eukaryota > Metazoa > Chordata > Actinopteri > Galaxiiformes > Galaxiidae > Galaxias > Galaxias olidus. Next base: position 39,987 of record JAPMUY010002177.1, read on the forward strand.
GAGCCTTAAAGACCTCTCTGGCACAGCCACTGCTCCTAACTGTAACTGCCAATAAGTCCTTTATTTCCCCTGAGTGCACTATCCAACCTGACATTGAAACCCAATAAAAACGGCTTCGTTTCCGCAATATAAAACTGTTTGCACTATCTGTCAACTCTTTGTCTGGGGGAGTGAGGGAGCGAGCGATATTGGCTAACCCTGATCCTATGTATCAGTAATTGCTGCTCAAAATGGAGCAAAACTCGAAAAACGAGACGTGAAAGACTGAAAGAAAAGAAAGGTTCTGTGAAACAAAATGCTGTCATTTGAAGCCCGTCATCCTGGCTGTCTCTCCTAGACCAGGACGTGGGACAACGTTACCTGTGGTCCCCTCCGACCCTGTGGACGGCCCTGCTCTACAGTACAGCGTTTGGGATTTAGCTAGAGGAGCTTGGAGCTAGTTGGGAACCAGTAAGGCATTTTCAGCGAGTGATGGGTGGGGTTTCTGGCCAGCCTGTTTTCCTCTGCAGCCATGCAGACACCAGGGCGGTGACAGTGAGCTCCTGCTGTCTGTCGGTCTCCGGCAGGGATTCTGTCCTGCTACCACATCACTTCATCCATCCATCCATTCATTCTTTCAACATTTATTCTTCCATCTCTCTCTCTCTCTCTCTCTCTCTCTCTCTCTCTCTCTCTCTCTCTCTCTCTCTCTCTCTCTCTCTCTCTCTCTCTCTCTCTCTCTCTCTCTCTCTCTCCGCTAGATTTCCCAGTTTCCATCTACAGCAAGGCTAGGAGTGTGGAGCTGGAGAGTTGGCTGTGAAGCTATGAAAAATGGATGTGTTTTTGTGTTGTGCTTCAGGGGACGGCAATCAAAGGATCTTCTGGATGCAGCGAAAGAGCTTCCTCTTTGTAGAACAAAGTGCATTGGTTTAGGACTCTCATCGAAGAGGCTCTGACGCAATCGTTTGTGATTTGTTTAAAAAGTACAGTAGGCTCCTTGTGCGTGGTCTGTTAGGGTTTCCAAATATTCAGCTTAGTCATGGATTCTGGCCGGACGCCATTTTGACAAAAAGCATCACTTCATAGAGATTAAAAAAAAAAAAAACTCAAAATACAATTTTATTATTTGATAAACTTTCATCCAGTAACTCTATGTGAATTTTACTGTGGGTTCGTCTCAATAGAAAATCGATAAAATTATGTAGATATTCAGCATTGCAATAGTGGACTTTTTCCCAGCAAGCTCTCCAAGGTTGTTGAAATGGTAATCAACACATGCTATAGTTCTGACTTTGAATACCCTGCTGTAAAGTTGCCTTTTGTTTTTTACCTCTGCACAGGCACACAGACATGCCAACTCAAAACCCACCAAACCGGGGATGTCGGGATGGAGCCAGAGCATGCACTAGCACGCGCCTGATCTCACTGCGATGGTCCCGCCTGGCCAGAATAAGAAAAAAAAAAAAAACATGTCTTCAAGGCCTTAGCGCGTCTATTTCATGTGAAGGGGGAAATGCCAGGATGTTTCTAATGACCACGTAGCAATGCCTTGAGAGCTGGAACCTTTCATGGATATTCAAAGAGTTGATTAGTTATTCCTTTTCTGCGTTTCAGCCTAAGGAAACGGGGCTGGCGGAGACGCGCTCCCTTTCATTATTTCCCCGCGTCCATGTTTGTCTTAAAGCGAGCGGCCGGCTTTGCCCGGCGTCCGAGGGTGCCTCTCTCCCGACGGAGGCGTCCTAAGCGAGTTGTGCGTGTTTCCCCTCTCGCTTCCCTCTGGTGGGCAGGAAGTGAGGCGGCGGCGTGCGGGAACAGTCCAGCGTGTCTGCCTGTTTGCCGCGTGCCCTCCATAATAGCTCATTAGGCGCCACACAGCGCCGAGCCATCGCCACGGTTTAAAGTCATTGGCTTTTGATGAAGAGAGCGGCGTGTACCGGAGCGCTCACTCTCTCCGCTGGCGTGCCTCCTCAGGGATACTCCTACACTACTAATTCCTTCAGCCCCCCCTCCCCTCCCCCCTCCCCTCCCTCCCCCCTCGCCTCACCCCACAGCTGTTGTAAGACCTTGTAAGTGCAGAGACACAGGCGGTAATGAACCGAGCTGGCAAAGTGCACAAGGAAGATCCAGTAAGGAGACTGTTTGTTTAGGTCACTTTATATTTGATTAGGACAGACGTAGGCTGGCACATCCAGGGCTGGTGGAGACTCTGCTTCTTTAAATATGCCATTCAAATACCTGAGGCACGGAGTGTTGTCAAAGCGGGTGAAAATGCTGAACGTGTCAGCAGGAATGTGTCTCCTCCACTCCCGGGTTTCGTACCAGTCTGAAATGAAATGTTACTTTTTGCCTTGATGAAAGGGAAATTGAATTTTCCCAGAGTGCTTTGCCTGTGGGGCACCGGGGGAGCGAGGCATGTCAATGTGCCAGGGGCTGTGGGTCTGGTAAACATTTCACATTTGATCACGAGAGTTCTCGGGAGAGAGGACGCCGAGGAGGGGATGTGATGTCTCACCTCATCGGGAAATGAAGGAGCCAGACTAAATGGAGAGGCTGTGCAGTGGACGGATGTCCCTTTTCTCATACTGGTTACGTGTGTGTGTGTGTGGTGTGTGTGTGTGTGTGTGTGTGTGTGTGTGTGTGTGTGTGTGTGATACACTGTGAACTGTGTGTGTGTGAGACACTGCCAACTATGTTCAACACACACAACACACTGTTACCCCTGTCCTCAGTCAAACTAGTCCAGCTCAATCCCCGCTTCAGCAACACTTTCCGCTGAGGCACTGGAAATATTAGGGTTGCCGGTTCAGTCCCTGTGTGGGCAGCTCTGTAGGGCAGCCTCCGCTATGCTCCTGGGCACGGCGTTGATCCAACAGGGACCCACACACGCTGGAACTGGGCTGTGTGGGCAACAGCAGACCTGCCATCTTATGGATATCATGAGGACAAGCGTGGAGAGACCCTGAAGGTCTACAATTGCGTACCCCGTAGAGGAGGGAGCGCTACATCCCAGGACTAGCGTCTCCAGTCGAGAGTGAGGCCTCAGTCAGTATCGATGGTCCGCGAGTCAAGGGAGTATTTCCTCCGATTTTTCCACAAGTACGAAGCGAGGAATTACGAACGAATCGCGACTCCTCTATCTCTCCAACCACCCCACTGGCCTCGTTAAGATGAGGATGAGGGGAACCGCCGATGAGCGGCGAGGCTCTGTCTATCGGCCCCTTTGGCGACAGCGAGAAGCCACGGGGAGATGAATCATTCATGCTCAAGGTACCACTCCCGCCGCCAGCGGGTAATGTTGAGCGCCGAGGTCCGGCGCTCGCACAGGCGCCTGTGTTGGTTTGAAGGCCCTCCGACGCTCCCTGCTCTCGTTCCGTTTCCTGAAACATTGCTCCTGGCGAGAGCCCTCGCCTCCAGGTCCAACGTGGGCTGCCGAGCCGTGAAGGAGCACGTGAGAGCTTCAGTGAGTCAAAACTCGGCCAGCGTCTCCCCTATTTAAAGCACACCATCTTTGTGATGGCAAGGTTTGAACACATCATACACCTCACAGGTTAACCTTTGTGCGACTCCTCTTAGAAACCTTTAGTGAAACCAACTAAAGGTGTAACGCTTTATTCTGACCATGAAATAGTTTGTCATATTTACAGGGTGCTGCATTGGATTATGCAAAAGTGTTCTAAGAAGAATTGCAAAGTGACCAAAGCCATTTGCACGAAATGCAAAGATCTCTGTTCATAATGACCGTTTCAGTTGATGTAATTTGTCAGTATCTCATTGCGTTTGACAATTAATCCTCCCTTGACATTTATCCAGGAGGTATGCCGTGCATGTACCATCGTTATCACCGCCTGTTTTACACAGTGTATAGCTAAGATCCTTCGGTTTTGTACAATATTCACAGTCCTACGAGCAGCGAGAGTCTCATTTAAATTACCACAAACCCAACGGCCTGCATCTCACACAATAAGAACCGGCGTAGAAATCTGTGTGGAACAGAGATGGGTTCTGGACAGCGGCACGGCATGTCTCACCATGTTCTCTCTCCATTGTTCCCTCGGCAAGGACGCACTGCGAAGACGCTGCCAACGAGAGCACTTTTCTATTACTACAGCAACTCTGTCGCCACGGCGAAGAATTCCAGTGTGGAGAAGGAAGAAGGGAAGGTCATCAGAGAGCAGCGGTTCACATCTCTTCTCAGTGGCTGCCACAGAGTCTTAGCGAGCATTCAACGCCGTCTCTGCTGGATGAAAACATTGGGAGTCTGGCTTAGGATCTGTTGGGATTTGGGATATCAAAAGAGAGTCTCTCTGATTGATCCACTCTTTGTGTGCACAATGTCGAAGCCTTGTAACGATAAACCGCAAACAAACTCCAGTCTTCTGACGATCCAACTGTCGGCGCCAGAAAGTTTCGTGTGTTCTCCTAGCAGAGTTGGTTTTGAGAAAGTTCCCCAGTGGGTCGGAAGAAAGGGCGGGGGGGTGTGTACTGAAAGATTCATACAACTCCCGTTCAACAGGCGTTTCCATGGCAACACAACCGACTCCGGCTAAGGAAGCGGGAGAGAAACACGACGGCCTTAACGCAAATCTAGCTCGACAGACTCGTATGCCCTTTCAATATAACACACACACACATACACACACACACAAACACACATTATATTGAGCCATCTCATTTTAACTGCACTCGTGCCTCCGAATTTTGTGCTCTTTGAGATCTCTCCACAAAATGCTCATGTGTTCAGGAACTGAACTAAAGGAATTCATAGTTTTTTTGTATGAATGGCATTGACATAGTAGGAATATATAATTACACCATCCATTCCCCTGTACACACCCTGCAACGCAGACAGGGGACCAATCCTGTGTTTCATGAATAAAGCATGCTGATAAGTGCAAAGTTTTTCTTGATATCGTCTCTGAAACAAGATCATCCGGCGACACCCGCGGCTGTATTTCATCAAACTTTGTCATTTAACGCTCCAACATGGGACCAGTCACTGATGTGTGCACACTTTGTGCAAGCTGTACCCAGAAAACAACACTGCATCCCCTCGTGTCTCATATCTCAGATGTTGAAAAGGAGCAGCAGTAGAAGTAGTTTCACCACCATTTTTCAGTGCGTACAAAGCAAACCGGAGTGTGCCACGGAATAATTCTTTAAACTGTTTCATTGACAGATTCCCAGGGGGTTACTCCTGTGCGGTTACAATGGGCCTCTCAGGTCAACGTTCAGCCAGTGACTAAAATGTCCACTAGCCTCTGCTGGTTAATCTGTGTATCTGTCTTTGTCAATTGCCATTATAGACCCATGCCTCCTGCCTCTCTTTCCACACACACATACTCCACACCTGCGCACAGATCCCTTCCCAATCTGTTGCTCGCAACATCACATCACTGGAGGGATTAAGAGATTATGGGATAGTGTTTGTGTGTGCGTGCATGTGTGTGTATGTTTTTCTGGTGATGATGATGATGATGCGTGGATGGGTAAAGCCGAACCAGCCAATAGTGTCAGCAGGTTGTGTTTAGTCTTTTAATCATATTCATAGGTCATGCAGTCATGTGATCTATAAAGTGTGTGTGTGTGTGTGTGTGTGTGTGTGTGTGTGTGTGTGTGTGTGTGTGTGTGTGTGTGTGTCTATGCTGTTGTGTGTTCAGGGCATTTTAGAAGCTTTGAATGGGTGTGCATGTGTGTGTGCGTGTGTTAGCTCATGGTTTCTAAACACAATTCTGGCTGCATAGCAGGAACCTTTGGCTTAGCTGTCTGACATAGGCCGGTTGAAAGTGCGTTATTGCTCCCTGATTATCCTCCTCACTAGACTAGACTGTTTTGGAACCGGGAGACACTGCAAGTCCAAACTCTATCGATGAGAGTTTTTCTGCCTACATTTTCTTGACATAAGGTCAGACAGGTTTATTGTAAATCATTGGTTTTTGATTCACCTGTGTGACCCCAGATTGGAGGGATGGTTGGGGCGTCAGAATATTGTTCCATGAAAAAAAAAGTCCTAAATAAGCAAGTTGAGTAATTTTAATATAAATGTATGCAATGTGTTGAAACAAGTTCCACATCGACCAATTAATAAAGATGATAGTATGGCATGCTCATGGTTAGGTGTCCCCAGCTTTGGAGATAGTGGTGTGGTTGAGACATTTCATAGTTAAGAATACAATCTATTTGATCAAAACGTAGGCCATGCCTTTTATGAACATAATAGTTTGACTGGAGTTGGCCTGATTGTTAATCTGTTTCACCTGCTTCTTCTCTGTGTTGTTATCTCCACCTGTGTTTATCTGTCTTTCATTGGTTGATTGATTAATTTCCTTCTACATAAGTCTTACCTCGAGGACCTCTCTGTTTCTGGTCTCTGTTTGATGATGTGTGTGAGTTATCGTTGCATTTAAGGTTGTTTTAATCTATTTGGATGAAGTTTCTGCAAAGTCTTTCTGTTATATTGTTCCAAGTTTGCATTTGAGTCTATGATTCTGGCTCTTGCCCTTGACAATGGAACCATTTAATTGCTGTCAAAATTCAAATGAAAATGCAATATGTGAAGAGACAATGCAGACCCAGGTTTGCAACTGAGATTGCATTTATATTTATATTTTATATTTATCAAAGTGTTAAGATTAAAATGGTTATAATAGCGTTTGTTTTTTCCACTTGAAGTATATAAGATCAAAAATGTAAATACAATCTGGCAGCCAAGGAGGGGTGACCTCAGTGTCAGAGCTAATGTTGAAATTGAACATGATAGATACATTTACAGTGAGAGAAGTTGTGTAAACAGCGCGTGTAAATATCTCGCTAAATTAAACTTTAATTAAATTGGATAATGGTAGCCCACTCACATCTACAAGTATAAACCCTACATACATGTTGTCACACTTTTTATAGAATGGCTAATAGATTTCCCATTTAAATTTGAAAACTCTTAAGTGAGGCACTATGCCTATTTAATGTAAAAGACAGAATATGTGTTCCATTGTATTCCCATTTGAATTGTGCTACCTAGTATGTGATTATTAACTGGCAAAATGCTAATAATTAAATTTCCATATTAATTTAGACACAGTTTGATAACGATACACGTGGGATATTGAAATCTCAAGATTCAAGTCCTAGTTTATGAGTTGCATCTTCATTTGAATTTGATCAGTTTATATGCTTTTATAACCTTCAGTTGAGTTTTAGTCTAACACCTAAACACACATTCGAAAGTCTTCTTAAATATCTAGTTCCTTAGATACACTCTGGAATGTCTCTTTTTTTAGGACACTCCTTTCCAGTGACCAAGATACAGATAATAGGATGCAGATCCGAATACAGCTTGGAATGCTGATAACATGTCTGCACACCCCTAGTTCATCAGTAGCATGGTTGGACTTAGTTAAAAAAAAAAAATTTAGTAGCTATAGAGAAATGGACAGAAGGGCGAGAGTGAGAAATGCCCAAATAGAGAATATGCCAGAGAAAACCATAGAGTTGGCAGAACTGTTTCAATGTTTAGTCTATAGTGCCCCCTGCTGGACGAGCACGATACTGGGCACTTTAGTCACCCTGTTCATTTCTGTCTGTCCACATGTGTATGTCTCAAACACAACACAGCAGCATTCAATCATTTGTGAATAATGAATTAAGTGCATCCCTGGATTGGGAATGATTCATACTGCAGCAATGCCAAATTATACAATCCAACTAAATTATTTTTCTGGCACTATACCATTTAATATAAAATGAATTAACCTGTCAAACTGTCACTTATGAAAAAATTATTATGAAGCAATTAGTTTACCATTTTCAGCGATTTTTGAGGAAAGGAAACAGGCAGCAAACATGAAGCCACACTGCCATTTGAACCTCTGACCTCTGACCTACAGACGGAAGAGGGCTTGCCGCCATTTGCAGAGTCGGCGTTTTTTTATTGGCGCTCGCGAAAGACATTTTGAATCTCAATAGGATCTCTCCGGGTTAAATCAAAATGATCCAAAAGTTTGTTGTTTGAGTTACTGGGGTATCTCACTGATGAAGCCTGCGTGTGTGCTGCCTGTTCAGCAGCTCCAGTCCCACGCGGCCTGACGCGGTGTTTCAAAGTTTACCGTGCCATGATATGTATGATAACTCAATATCCCCCCTTTCCCAGCACACTTTGACACACACACACACACACACACACACACACACACACACACACACACACACACACACACACACACACACACTGCAATCTCTGTCCAGCCGCTTGCCTGTCTGTGACCAGCAGCCTCCCCTCCAATCAGCACCTAATGAAGGAGGACATTTCTACTCTCTCCTGTAATTGGTCCTGTGGAGAGTTTTAATGGAATCACTGCAGCAAATTGGTTCCTGACTACCACGCAAGTGCCCTCTCCCTCTCCCCCCTCCCTGTCACCTCTCCCCCCTCCCTGTCACCTCTACCTCCTCCCTCCTCTCTGCTCGCTGCCTTACCTCCTCCCTCCTCTCTGCTCGCTGCCTTACCTCCTCCCTCCTCTCTGCTCGCTGCCTTACCTCCTCCCTCCTCTCTGCTCGCTGCCTTACCTCCTCCCTCCTCTCTGCTCGCTGCCTTACCTCCTCCCTCCTTTCTGCTCGCTGCCTTACCTCCTCCCTCCTCTCTGCTTGCTGCCTTACCTCCTCCCTCCTCTCTGCTCGCTGCCTTACCTTCCAGCCTTTTCTTCTCTCCCAACCACTGTTCTCCATTCTCCTAGCCTTGATCCGCGTCCCTCTAGCCCTCTACATAATCTCACCTTTACAATCTTAAGATCTACTAATCAACCTCTCTCCTCATCCCTCTTTCCCTCTCTCCTCATCCCTCTTTCCCTCCGTACGGTCTGCGCTGAGGCCTTGACCAATTAGCATCCATCATGTTTGTTTCTGGCCCGTGTTACAGTAAGTGGTGCTGACAACCTGTAATACACGGACTCATGACATGGTTAGCTGGGCCTCGCTGCCTGGCTTAGTAGGAAGCATGCACAAATACACACACACACACACACACACACACACACACATAGAAGAATGGTTGTGTTACTAACGGTAACCTAATTTGTTAATTTAGTTTTTTGTTTTTTAGAGGGGGAGGGATCAAAGATTCAAAGGATGTTTGTTTTGTTCACCCACACTTCCCGCTGTATCTGGAGCAGGTATTGGGGTATGCTTTTCAGTCTGCGAGTTGATGATCCAACGTTGGAAAGGATCTCTGACATAGGTGTCTAACAACTGTCCCACTAATGTCAAACTATCAACCTTTTGAACCACCCCCTTCCCACTGCGTTCCTCCAACCTGACCTCCACAGGGGCCTGGCAGATCCCTGAATGTGTGCGTCCACCAGACCCACAGCTCAGCGTCCTCCTCTCTGCTCTCCGCTCAGCTTGTACCTTCTCCTCGGCCTCCAGCAGACTGCAGCCGACCATAGCCTCAGTCCCTGGTGTACGGGCCGTCCGTGATTGGATCAACCACGTCTGATCACCTTCCATTACCTGGACTGACAGAACCTGTCTGTGCCACTTTCGGACAAATTCAGTGGGGAACCCACAGGGGACGGTGTGTGAGTGTGACGCGAGTGATTCTCTGTGTGTCTGTGCACGTCTGTGTGTGTCAAAATAGCGGGAAGCATTGAATGTGTTTCCAAAACCGATAGTTTGTAGTGGATAAAACCAATACTTACTTTGTATTATTAGAGACTGTAAACCAATTGAGTATGTAGTCTTAAAAATGTGGAGACTACTTCCGAAGCACGGTCTTTAGCTAAAGCGCACCATTAATACATCACCAGTTAAAATCACTAGTTCTGACATACACCTGGCAAATGCTACATACTGTGTCAACAAAGGAATCTAAACTAAACCTTTGTGACTCTACATGTGTCCTTCATCGTCCAGTCTTGTACATTTAAAATCTGCCACGTCTCTCACAGCACAAGCTGTGGCATGTTTCAATTCCACAATAGCTGTAAGAGGTGAGGGGTGTGCTATCATAAAAAATACTGAAACATCCCTCATGTTGAATGGGGGGAAACTGCAACAGCTTCAAAATACTTTTGAGTGATACAGTCCTTAAAGAAGCTTACTGAATGGAACTGTCTCAGTAGTCAGTACCTTTACACAACCGTTTTGTAGAACTCTACCCAGCAGGAACTGTTTGTAGAACTCTACTCAGCCGGAACTGTTTGTAGAACTCTACTCAGCAGGAACTGTTTGTAGAACTCTACCCAGCAGGAATTGTTTGTAGAACTCTACCCAGCAGGAACTGTTTGTAGAACTCTACCCAGAAGGAACTGTTTGTAGAACTCTACTCAGCAGGAACTGTTTGTAGAACCCTACCCAGCAGGAACTGTTTGTAGAAGTCTGCCCAGAAGGAACTGTTTGTAGAACCCTACCCAGCAGGAACTGTTTGTAGAACTCTACCCAGAAGGAACTGTTTGTAGAACCCTACACAACTGTTATTTTAGAACCCTACCCAAAGAAAAGATGACACGTACTTTCAATGACTGGAAAGTGTAGCCAACATAATTACTTGGTGTTGCATCTGAGTCATTCTTTTTGAACCCCTGTCGATAAGTGGGTAGGCGAGTTTGTTCAGCGCTCAGGTAGACCTAGCGGTGACGCGGGACTTCCAGAATGAGGAGGCATCTTCAACAAGCCGAGGAAGAAATAGGTCACGGGTAATGGACGATGACTCATCAGTAAAACTAGCATCATAATCAATCAAAATGTGTTGGTTTTAATGTTGCATTTGGAGGCAGCCATCTTTCCCATCCAATCTACCTTTTGAAATGTTTTCTTCCTGCAGGACAGACCATACTGCGGGTGCATGATGCCATTGATTAGTCATTTGTGTGAGTGGACTGTACCGTAGCATTGACAGTGGTCTGTTACAGCTAATAAAACATTCACAATCTTTCTCTCCTTCCCCCAGCGATACGATTTGCATTTTTCTCATTGCAGATTGAGGGCATGTGACTTCCCCTCTCTCTCCTACTCGCTTATGTACTTGTTTGTTTGTAGCCTGTATCCTATGAAAGGGTCCAGTCCCTATCGAGGTCCACTCAGAGCTCTGATGCAGGGTTTTTTTTTGGGGGGGGGGGGGGGGGGGGGAAGGTCACCCAATCTGCATAATTTCCTATTACTGGTAATGTGGGGGAAGTGATTGGATTCAGGCTGCTGGCTAGTCAAGCGATGAAATTCAAATTCCTTATTTCATGCACCTCTAAATGAATTTCCCCTCCTCGACATCTGTGTGAGTATGTGCTGTGTATGCATGCGTTGTATCTGTGTGTACCCTGTGTACTCACTCAACATGCCAAGCCTTCCCTCCAAAGTGTTGTGTTTCAATGTTTCAATGTGAGTCTGTGCTAACACTCCCTTGTGTGAACGTCAGGGAAGCAGCAGGCCCCCTGAGACAGAGATGGATTCAATCCCATTTCGAGTATTTCTACCAGAGGAGGATTCCTTTTGTCTGGGTGCCTCAGTCAGTCAGTCAGCGGTTTGCTTACTTTCACTCTAAGATAAAGCATTCGAGGGTGTATCCCTAGGGAGAACAGGTAATTGTGTTGTTTGTCTGAACTTGTTCCCAGATATGGAATAATGTCAAGCCTCATTTGTGGCGATGTGTGTACTGAAATTCCCCATGGCCATTTTATCTCAGGAGTGAGTGTGAGTATGCTGAATTAGCCATTTCCATTACAAATGGTGTGTGAAAAGGTGTGCATGGCGCGGTTCCGTGTGAAACTGTGAAATTAAATTTGACGAACTGAAACTCATTCCTTTCACACATGCGGTATTAATCAGTTTAAGGTTGCGCATGCATGTGTCCTTGTTTTACCGAGCTTCAAAATGGATAAACGCAATATGACAATTGTAAACACATTCCTCTTTTTGAGAAAGAGAGAAGGGGGCGGGTTAGGGAGGGGTGTGTGTTGGTTGTCAGGCCCTGATCAAAGGTGGAGCGCTGACAGTCTGTACACTCTCATTTAGAGTGTGTTCTGCTGCTACTGCAGTGAGAAACATTCACAGGGCCATGGTGGATCACAAACGCATATAAACACGCATTAACACTGCAGATATATGCAAACATGCAAATGGTTGTATCCATACAGGCACACATGCACATGCACAAAACACCCTCTGGAAATGGGATGGGCAAATTGTTTTGCGTGCTCTGTGCGTGTGTCATTAGTGTTGTCTATAAACGCTTTGTGGCAAACAGTCACCGGCAGGTACTTTGCGTAACGTGTGTCGCAGGGTCTCGGGTCTCACACACACACACACACACACACACAGCATGGGACTGTGTTTAAGACTGGCCCGATCATTGAATCTCTCTCTCTCTCTCTCTATCTCGCGCACGCTTGCTCGCACGCTCTCTCACATTTTCTAAATCCGATTTTTGGCAACCCTGTGTTTTGTAAACAGTGTGGAATTACAAGTTATTTCGAGAGAGACACACTCAATTTTTCTTACTCCACTTCATTGCCTCCTTTTTACTCGCGCGATTGACGACTTTCTTCCTCTTTGACTTTTTTTTCACTCTCTCTTTCTTTCTGTCTTTTTTACTCTCTCTCTCTCTCTCTCTCTCTCTTCCGGTCTGCTCTGTGATTTATCAGACTATAATCCTCTTACAGTCCATAATGTCTCTGTCGTTTCCTCACTTCTCCTACTATCTCTGTTTACTGTCTAATCACGAGGCCACGACAAATCAAGGGAACAGCCATCTATCTCCATTTGTATTTCCCCCTGCCATAAATCTGTCATAGCCACCCAAAGGCCTTAGATTTGACTTGGACGGCGCTGTGCGTGTGGCATGACTGTGCGTTTCGTTTACAGCTGCCACGGTGACTTTGACGAGTTCCTGCTTTTGGAAAAAGTTGAAACGGTAGTGTAAGGAACTCAATCGCAGTCCGTATCGTCTTTCCTCTGTGATGAGTGACAATTCGATTCCGTTTCTCCTCCCGGTTTATAAGGACAATGATTCCGTTTCTCCTCCCGGTTTATAAGGAAAAAGAAAACAGCCTAATCGAAAGCTGAGAAACAAACGTCATTTCCATTTCATAGTGAAGTGCCGACGCAAAGATTCCGTAGACACTCCATTGATACCCTCAGGTGTGTCCTGAGGCAGGTTTTCCGTCCAACTCCTGTTCTCCAACACCCTCCCAATCCTGGCCAGTGGGGTGGGAGGCCAGAATCGATAGGCGACGGGAGGAAGGGACGCTGGAGAGTGCACAAGCCCTGGTAATATGGCTCTAATGCATCATCATTACGGCAAGGGGAGACACCGGGCCATATTTCAGCCGGGAATCATTTCTCGCTCCATAATTGAGATTCAGTGTTTTTAGCTTTTCACTAATAGGGTTGTCAGGGTGAGAGTCCATCAACGATAGGGGAGGAAAGGCCAGGCAAAATCACAAAATTTGGAAGCAAATTACAGAATGGGGAATATTTGTGTTGGTGTGTTTGTGAGATGGGGGCCATTTTGCAAGCACCTGCGGGTGAGAGGGGGTCCACAGAGAATGGTCTCAGAGGAAGCTGTGTCAAAGGGGTTGTGAGCTGGCTGGAGAACAGTCAGAGCGCCAGCCACCGGGTCAGAGCCACCGGGTCAACGTCGACCACGCAGTGCAGACCTAGTCGGCAGGTAAACCCCGTCAGGTAAACTCAGCGCACCCGAGACCACCATGGGGTGGACCAGCTCAAGGCAGTCTATTATCTGCTACCCTCGCTTTTTTCTCACTCACCCACTCTACTTTCTTCTCTGTCACTCTCTCAATCTGTCTCTCCCTAGGTGTCTCTAGAGCAAAAACCTGCTCCTGGCTGTGACCATCAGGTGCATGTTCTCACTAGAATCTGACTTGTACTATCCTTTTCTATGAGGCTAGTGCGATATTCTGTGAGAGAGGATGGTTGGACTGCACCTTCCACCTGAACTCAAGTTCGCCGACTAACGGAGACCTAAACACCGGACCTAGCAACAAAATGTCGCCTGATTCTTCAGCGAGATCAGCCAAACTGCAGTGACTTTGACCCTGTGCCACTAGAGGGAGCTTAGCCTCCTCTTCCTACATGGCAACTCTGCCTCACGTAATCTCCTCTTCATTCAGCCGCTCTGGAAAACATGGTTAAATGATGGAGTTGTAACTATGCTAATGCTAAGCCAGGAGTATAATGCAGAGCCAGTTTATTCGTGAGATCCATTAATAAATCATTTTTATGCATGGTCCTTTTTGAGTTCTCAGACTTTTGGCGCTGACATGTTCGCTCGCGCACACAATTATACCTTAATCAGCCAATAAAATGGCTCCTTAAATTGTGACATATCGGTGACCAATGAGATTGGCTGTATGTAGTATGTGGGCTGCAGGGAAAGTGTTGACAAGCTGGGTGCAGAACATTCCCTACATTTTGTGAGTCACATTCACAGGCTTTTCGTTTATTTCGCCTATGTGCTCTAACTGTCTAACTCTCCAGGGGAGTTTTGGCAGGATAATATTCCAGATCGGCCCTGAACAGTTAAAGAACGTGTGTGTGTGTGTATCTGAATGTCAGTATTCCTTTGTGTGTAGGCCTGTGAGGTCAGTGAGTGAGAGCGAGGGCACGCTGAGTGAATTTGGGGGAGCGGGGCACGTTGACCCCCCGCTGTGGTTGGTTGGTGCACGACCGTCCCCGAGCCACCAGAGGCCTCCTGAATATGGATGGAGGCATGCCGCTGCCACCCATCCCCTCACCCACCTCCCCCCCACCCACCCCCTCACCCACCTACCCCCCACCCATCCCCTCACCCACCTACCCCCCACCCACCTCCCCCCCACCCATCCCCTCACCCACCTCCCCCCCACCCATCCCCTCACCCACCTACCCCCCACCCATCCCCCCACCCATCCCCTCACCCACCTCCCCCCCACCCATCCCCTCACCCACCTACCCCCCACCCATCCCCTCACCCACCTACCCCCCACCCATCCCCTCACCCACCTCCCCCCCACCCATCCCCTCACCCACCTACCCCCCACCCATCCCCTCACCCACCTACCCCCCACGAATCGCCTCACCCACCTACCCCCCACCCATCCCCTCACCCACCTACCAGCCAGCCACTGCTACTCCCCCCCATCCCCTCACCCACCTACCAGCCAGCCACTGCTACTCCCCCCCATCCCCTCACCCACCTACCAGCCAGCCACTGCTACCCCCCCCCCCCGTTCACACTGTGAGATGGTGGAGCGGTGAGGAGAGAGAAAGATAGACTTCTGACTTTTAGAAGCTAGTGCATTATCATTCACACAATAAGAAACGGATGCATTAAAGCAACTATAGGCAACACTTTTATGTTAACGGAATACATTTCTTCTGAAAACACATTGTAATGTCTATGGGAGAATGAAAGAATTGTGGTTCAGATCAGCCCTCTTGAAGTTTCAATATTTAATACTCATTTTGTCTGACGCCGGGCACGATCTCCCGGGAAACTGTGACGAATTGCTTTATGGCACCAGGAAGTGCGTCACAAAATCAGGAAGAGATGCACATACTTGGAGTGTAGTCGTTGATCACGCTAGCGATATGCAGTGACCACGTACATTCTGCATGTCTTCTTTGCGACGGTTAGGGAAAAATAATTACACTAAGCAAACGACAGGGTTCAGCAAAATCATCTCCTACAGATTAACTGCCTCAAGTAACTTTAAAGAAATAATGTAATCCACTAGGAGTCTGCTCTGAACCTGGCCTCTTGAACATTCCCACATGATCCATCATTGGCATTGGTTGTTTTTTTGAAGGTGTTAATGTCCACCAGAATTTCACTGTGTGAACTTAAAACTTCCAAATAATGAAGAAAAAGTGTGAAGCTTCTCACATGCAGGAGCAGAACCAGTTGGCAGCTCTGGGTAATGTGATTCAGATGCTCCTGTATTATGGTTTATTAACTAAATTTGTGCATTTTGTATGTTTCACTACATAAAGTAAACCCCGGATGACACTTAAGTTTATAATGAAAACATTTTAAACATTTTGCCTCTACCTTTTTTTAAACCACTAACCACTATAGTATGTTCAGGAAAAGCCCCACAGTATAATAATAATAATAATACATTGAATTTATAAGGCGCCTTTCAAGGCACTCAAGGTCGCCGAGTATAGTTTCTGGTTGAGGTGGAATCACACATTTTGCGGTGTAAACTGTCAGGACATGTGACTCCACCAGACAAAATCATTTTTTCGTCTGGTCATCAGCTTTGTGTTGTAGCAGGTGTGATCCTTTACAAAAATGGAGATGAAGATGAGAGTGCTGAAGATGAAGAAACACTGTACGTGGCTAGTACCAGTGGCAACACTGAAAATGCACAGAATGAAGGCGGCCTGCCCATGGATACACCTGTGAGTGCTGTCAATGAGATTGAACAACCTGAAGCTACAACTGAAAAAGGTAAAAGAAAAAAGTGGTACAAGAGATCTTGTCTGACAGTTTTTTTACAATTACTAAGAAGCAATAACCTCTACTTAGGATACATTTTCTAAACTCTTAACACAGCAACACACCTACGTCACACAATTAGTCAATTAGTTTCTGCTCAAAATCGCATTTTGTACATTAAATACCAACTCTACAAAACCTCTTCTTTACATACACTATCAAAACATGGCCAACATGACTATCAAATCATTCTGTCAAAACGCTAGCACGTTTTCTATCCAGGGGAGCATACAGTTAATCATAGAACAACAACTTTCAAAATACAAACAATCGATGGCATTACAAAAAAACTGCATTACTCCTTCATGTTTCAGTTCTACCCGCATACAACAGACAAAATGAAATCAATTGTTCTTTATAATTCAGTTTCCTTTTACTGTGAACCACTCAATATTTTATGGTTAAGAGTTTGAATGTTGAATATAATAACCTCCCGTTTGGGGGTTGTACGTAGAAAATGTTAGGGGTGTATGTTTTGACAGCCTTTAAGCCTTACTCCTCTCCCATGACCAGACATTAATATTCTCTCTCTGCTCCTCTGTGTTGTTCTGTATCCACATTGAACACACACATTCACACTGTACACACCATCTAATTGAAAGAACTTAAAAACCTTGTTATGTCATAAATTGAGATTGTAATCCTCTGTGGTTGGTCTATTTTACACATTTGATAGTAAATCAGCCATTTCTTGACGTTTACAGTATGGTCAGTAATTGTGGCCCTTATCTCGTCAGAGACCACCTCTCTTGGTCTTTCTCTCCTTTGTCCTCCACACATTCTCTTGTAAATATTCTGCAAAGATTTTAGATACATTTGTACTGCGGAAATGTTTCCACCGCAGTCAGCTATCCTGGAAAGTAGGCGGGGTTCATTAGAGATCATGCACATGGCAAAATGTAGATGGGCTAATAGGGAAAGTCAATCACGTTTTCCTTTGGAGACCACCGCTAATAAAGATTTCATAATCTCTCTGAAGCGAGAAAGCTTGTCCTGTGGCAGTTAGGCTTTCATGGATATGCTGTCTAAATGAATGCACAAAAATTTATTGATTTGACAGGCCCACAGTTATCTCCTAGGACAAAGGCACGCTGAGCACCTTGAACGTGTCTTTTCCACGACTTATATCTAGGAAAATTGACTACAAGGAAATCTTCCAGCAAATACAACACAAAATGCAATTTGCAATTATTGAGTAGAATCCAACAAACTGCTATTGAAAGTGTGTTTCAATCTTACTGAGAAGTGAATGGTTTTTCTCCATTTCACGCCAGAAAGGTGCCACTAGGAGGTATGAAGAGGCATGGTTTTAAAAGCATCAGCTATCATTTGATGCCATGCATCGACACCTGCCGTTTTGATGAACTGAAGCATACGGTCATTTTGATTAACTGAATTTATCTACAGAAGCATATTATAGTGAAAAGGTACCTTCGAGTTGCCACCTCTATGGGGTTTATATGAAATGCAGGGATATTTATCAAAAGGATCCAGAACGTACCCTTTCTCTACTTCTTTCTTAAAAAATTTAGACATTTTCCAATTCCTTGATTGCTGACTGGAGATTCTTTCAAATTAATGTGACCTTCAGCAATGAAACCGTGAACTACCCCAGTAATTAGATGTTTGACAAGTGCTTTAGAAAGTTCGGGAGCATTCACTGGTGTGGAAGGGTTAGGGTTAGGATACTTATGCATCTCCTCTGATCTTGGTGGTCAAAACCTGTGTGGATACGGGTACTTTCCAAAAACTCTCCCAAAAACTATGCAAATTAAACAAATTTTTGTTGAAATATTTACATCACATAGTATTTTGTGCTGGCTGATGTATCTCCTTCTCCTCAAACGTTTTGGGGCAAATAGGCCTCAAACCCAGGATAGCGCTGTTTGACTGTAGCCGTCTTTGGGTATAGACTTGCTGTGTGACACAGAGCCACATAATGGGCATAAATGCCATGTGATTAAGGTCAAATCTACCAATGGAGTCTGGCATTTAATTTCTTGACATACATAGCAGCTTTAGTTGAGAAAGTTTTGCGATATTTGTAGAACAGAGTACCGCTACATGAAAGGGCCAAATCAGAAATGTGGTACAGATAAGTATAAAATTCTGCTCTTGGGTTGGGGGGAATCTTACTCAATAAGGTGTCTCTGTATATACTGAAAGCAATATTCATTTTGGCAGGTTCTTACTGAGGCTACCTTAGTTGTCTTTAAGAACCATGTCTCCACACTCCACCACACGTTTATCCATTTTGGCTGATCGGGCCTCAAATCATAACAAGATTAATGTCATTATTTGACAGAATCGGATTACTCAACGGCGGTGACATAGCAGCACTAGGATGTAAAAAGGGTACTCCGGGAGATACGTCTGGGATTTCCGTTCGTAGGGAGTGGAATGGAGTGACAAGGGAATCGCCTTCTGAGCGATTACCCTGCAAGTCTGCACCAATATCCGAAGATAATGATGACGCTAAGATGTTTTTTTCTCACCCAGGACTTCAACCCCATTGTCCAGCTTGCTGAACGTGTTTTGTATTCCCATAAAGGCATTAAGAACCGGATCTTCTACTGCCGCCACAGACTCCTGGTTTCTCAATTTCTTTGCTTTTGGAAGTCATGCTGATGCCGGGTTTTATTTCTGCATTACTCACTGGCACACTGCCTTCATTTGGCCTAACCTCGCAAAAAAACGTAAACAATTCCGTATGACTATGCCCATTGGGGGTGAAATATTGAGGCTGTAAAGCGCATACAAAACCAATCTTTAAAGCAGCTGGATGTAGTTTCTGGTTTTGGGAACCCCTACCGTTTGCTTATTGTAATTATTTTACCTAACCTTTGCAAAGAAAACATGCAGAATGCTCGTGGTGACTGCATGTCGCAAGCACGATCAACGACTATACTCCAAGTATGATATTCTCTTCCTGATTTAGTGACTCACTTCCTTGTTCCACAAAGCAATTCGTCACAGTTTCACGGGAGATTGTAACCGGTGGCACAAAAAATGAGCATTAAATATTGAGACTTCAAGAGGACTGATCTGAACGACGATTTATTTCATTTTTCCATAGACATTACAATGTGCAAACTGTAGAAAGGTATTGATAATTCGTTATTACACATTTGTTTTATATAGCCTCTTTAATATGATATTTTTTTAAGACCAAAGGAGAGCTATGCCTCTCTGAACCTGTTTCCTCTTTCTCACTTTCTGAATTGGACATGTCATTATAATGCTTAGACCGAGGAACCACGACGCAAAGATCCTCCTGCATTTCTCCAAGAAGCAATGACATCGGGTGGCCGTTGTCCATATGAGAAAATGCACTCGCCATAACCACCACCACCACCATAACTCTTACCGTAAGTAGGAACGCCTTCAAGAATTTTGTCATTATCATCACCTCAACAGAGAAGCACAGATATTTCTGAGATTGCAGGTTATTTAAATACCCCCCTCCTTGACAGACAGGTTATCAATGAACAGTTGTGTGTGTAATATTATGCAGTGTGACCACTTATGCCGACTTCTCACTGTATGATTTCAGCCCGATTTTCCGCTTGCCTACAACTTTTTTGAAATCACAGATTTGAGACCGTCAAAATATCTGGTTGCGTCAGAATCCAAATTCCGTAGTGTGAACGGTGTTGTGACCTGCAATGGGAGCAGCGACAACATACAGCCAATGAGAAAGTAACACAAAAACAAGGTGGAGGAGTCTAACACCCCATCTCTCACGTTTTTGTGACTAACTGTAGTTTGGAGACTTCGGAGTCTGCAATTCCTCTTTGTGTAACGTCTTGCAATGTGTGACCCTTTGTTGCCGATCAGTCATGCAGTGTGAACCCCACGACGACTTTAAGATACCCGATTAGAAGACAGATCAGTCATGTAGTGTCTGCAGTACTGCGATCTAATGACTTCGAAAGTTGTGTAGTAAGCATTACTTCAAACTATCCTCATGAACTCTAGATGAAGCTTAATTTTGTTCCCTGAGAACTGTGACTTAATTTAATTTCATTAGCATAGAATACGTAATTATAAGAAAGCAGAGAGAGAGAGAGAGAGAGATTTTTTTTCATTGACAACTTGCCAGGATTTACGCTTTCTACTACAGCTTTAATGTGCCAATTGGGCAAAATACATTCACTACCTTGTTATATTCTTTGTTCTCCTTACTTTCTTACCCTCTCCTCTGACTCATTAGATACCTGACCCATTACATTTCGTTAGCCTTTTTACAGACAGAAAATGGCTGCCGCCTGTTGCTCTCCAGCTGACATTTGATTAATTTACAAAACGACTGCACTGCAAATGTCATGGTCCACAAGGGCTGGGACTGCATTTGGATGCAGGGAGATGGGGATTATGAGTGTGTATATGTCTGTGTGAGAAAGGGAGAGAGAGAATGGGGATGCTGCTTGTTTAAATCTGTTACTCACTGTGTGTGTGTGTGTGTGTGTGTGTGTGTGTGTGTGTGTGTGTGTGTGTGTGTGTCATCCATCTTTCCTTTTTCAGATTATCCCCTTCGCAATTATTTTTCATATTCACGTCTGTCAACGTTGTTTTTGGTGTCTGATAATATGATCGTTTTCGCCTAGTTAGACTTGCTTCGGTCTGACTGGGTTTGCCATTACCTGTTTATAACAGACTTGAATGTCTGTTCGGGTTCCCTAATGGAAATCCAATCAGAAGCCTTTTGGCTCCATTACCTGGGTTTGTCTCAGTAAGGCCATTGACAGCCATAATGGACATGGTTAACACTGCCTACGTGATCGCACACCCACACACTCACTCCTCCACACAAACACGCTTACTGAGAGAGGCCGAGGGGAGGGCACGCACCTGCAGATCAGGAATAATGAACAGATGGTTGGAAATTAAGTATGCAAAAGGAGGACTGCAGGAGATGAGAAACGAGAGAAAGGGAGACCGAGCAGAAGGAAGAAAGAAAACAAGGAGGTGCAGTAAAAGGGGGAGGTGTGACACCTGGCCACACACCGGCTCTCTGTTTCAGCCAGGAAGGCTGGGAGACCTCAACTTAACCCACATCTGCAGCAGAAATGAAGTCGCATTGGCAGTGAAGTGCTAAAATATGTCAAAGATATTGGGCCATTTTTGGTTTCAATGGGGCTTAAAGATTACAGTATGTTCTCTCCTTATTTATTTATGTTTTGCTTCTCATGTGATTGGCGTCAAAATGGCTACCGATTCCCCTTCCATTTCCCCTCAATACAGATTTCTTGACCAACACAAATGATCAACTTGAAGTTATTGAAGCTCACATAAGGACATAATCACTACTATTGACTAAAGTCGTTTTCCCAGAACTCCATTCAGAGAAGTAGATTCGACACAGCTAAAGGTACACTGTCTAAGTAGCTCTTACTAAAGAATCGAGTTGTGAGGAGACTATTGGGCCCAGGGAGATGGTTGAATACCCACCACCCCCCCAAAGTGAAGCACAGTGCAGAGAAAGAGTAAATTACTTTGATTAGCCATCACAAGGAGCTGTAATTGCTAGCTGGAATAATTAGTGCTCCGTTGGTCGAAGAATGACTACTTTTATAACAACTTTTTTTTTGCTTATACTAAAAGAAGAAATGATCTACTATGCACTTTTATTAACAAAGTTGTAAAGTGTTTTAGGCAAAACATAAAATCAAAATGTTCATGGTAAAAACTAAACACGTAATCTATAATAAATGATCCATTAGTTAAAAAAGAGAGAATAAACAAGATAATAAAATAGTTTGAGAATACATTTAAAACCTAATAAATAAATTGAGTATGAGACAAACTTTGTATTAACCTATAAAAAATACTTTTTTTATGACATTTTTAAAAATAGAAATGGGAGTTTTGCCTTAGCTTCAAGCAAGACACGGCCTCAGTCAAACAACACGGTTTATGCTCCATGGTATAAGGGCACTAGTATTCCCTGTGAGAGTTTGACGTGCTTCTCGTCACTTGTGTTTCTTTCACTTGTGTCCCGTTTTGATTCTTGATTTCACGTGTGACCTTTTTCTGTCAGACCTGTTTATTCTGTTTCCCCTTGTCAGATCATTGTTGTGATTGTGGGTTTGCTGCTAGAGAGAACTCACAGACTAACACACTATTTGCATCGTGTTTGAATTGAAACATGGAATCTATTTTTTTATTTATTTTTTTTGGTCTCGTCAATCTCTTCTGGAAACAGTGAAAGTATTTATCCCATAGCCAAAGTATATAGTACATTGCAATAGACTAAAATGAAATAAAATAAGAAATGTCTTCTTCCAGATCAGCAAATAACTAAAATGATCTTACTTAAAACGCTTCCAAATAGATAAAAGGACGACCTGAACGTCAAAAACTATCATTGTCCAAGATTACCCCAACATTTCCAGCAACATGTATGACATTCGTAGCAAGACAGTCATTATTGTAAAAAAAAATCACTTTGTGGTTGTTAGGGGGCCCATATATTACAATCAAGGACTTGATCTCATAAACATTCCGGAGCGAAGAGGGATAACTGACGGTTGGCAGTGCCCAGCTCACAAACCCAACCACCACCTCATTACACTCCCACTCCAATGATGGAGATTAGACGGAGGGAGAGAGGGGAGAGAGCTGTCTGAAACAGGTGCTGTGGTGATTAGAAAGCGAGCGGGGGTGAAAGGGGGCAGAGACGAATGAGGTGAGGGAGCCAGTTGCTGCTTTCTTTCCCAACCCGCCGGGGGAGAAGTAGACCGGTCTCGGCCTCTTTAATGTATTCTATCGATCCTTTCTCTCTTTCTATTTCGTGGAGCTGCTTCCTCCCAGGTCTCCCCGTGTCTCTCCTCACACGGACACACAAACACCAAAACACTTCTCTCCTCTTTCTACAAACACACGCACTCACACTGTGTGAGGAGGAATCCACTGTGTTATTAGTTCCAAATTGCCTCTCAACATCCATTGGGTCACAAGGTACTTTTGGCTTCGCCCCCTTCGACCACTAGGGGACAGGAGGGAGGGTAGATGGGCTTAGCGTCTCCCAAGCCCAGGAGCAGTGGTGCTGGGCCCTCTCGTCTTGCCTGGCCCGGTCCAACCTATAAGTCTTAGTTTCATGTGATCCATACTCGGCACAGAGACGAAACGATGCAGAACGGACAATCATTTGGAATGCCGTTTTGATTGGCGGGGCAGCAGGTGAGGTTACCAGTTTGTATGGAACGATCATGTGGGCTCAGTGAATTGTTAACCACCTTCTGATGGGGGTCTCGTGTGTTGAATCTCTCACGTCCTATTCTCCACGTCCGTCTCTCTCTCCGCTGTTGGGAGTCCAAGCCGCGCGGGCCCATCTAAATGTCACTCGGCGGTGCAGAATCATGATTGACAGCTCCATCATCCAGGTGCTAAAAAGCTCCCGAGATACCGTTCCCAGCCCATTTTCACCTCCGTCATCTTTCCCACTGTTTCCTCTGGGAATCTCTGTCCCTCCAAACGTCTCCTCTCAACTCCCCGTTTCCATGTTGCTTCACTTCAGCTTCCTAAGTGGGCAACTTCTGCCAGGAAAAGGCCAAAAAACAAAAATCTGTTTTTCTACCTCTGCTTTGTGTAGCTCCTGTCTCTCTCGTCTCTTTTCCTGTCCTTCACCTCTCGTCTCTCCCTGGCAGAAGTCGGCCACAGTGCAGCCAGAGGCGTTTCGTCCAGCGCCTAATTATAATACTCATTGCTCTGCACTTGACACCCAGAGAGTCCCCCATCATTTTGGAAAGAGGCACTCCAAGCTCCCCTCCAGGGCCGGGGTCCAGCCAGGGGCTGATATGATTCACAGGATGACGCCCACGTCCCTTTGTGCTCACAGAGAGAGAGGTGGAGCTGTCATTTCATCATTGTGAAGGGAAGGCCATCTTGATTCTTCTGCTTCTGCTGCACGGCGCGTCTGGCACACCAAGGGGAGAATGGGGGAAATGACACGAAACAGGGGAAGAAAACGAAACACCAGACTCATCAACCTCTGTGTCCCCCCTCACCTGAGCCCCCACCCAAGGCTCTCGGCCCCAGTGGACACACCCAATTATAATGGAGCACTGCATGCCATGTGTGTGTGTGTGTGCGCGTGTGTGTGTGTGTGTGTGTGTGTGTGTGTGTGTGTGTGTGTGTGCGCGCGTGTGCGTGTGCGTGTGTGTGTGTGTGTGTGTGTGTGTGTGTGTGTGTGTGTGTGTGTGTGCGTGCGCGCGCCCCGAACACCTGAGAGGCAGGGAAGATTGATGTGCTGCCACAAACCAACAGACGGTGTTGTGAGGAACCACATGCCTCAGAGAAGTCTCTGTACTGCTGAGTGTGTGTGCGTGTGTGTGTGCGTGTGAGTGTGTGTGTGTGTCCCAAGCTAGGCTAGACAGCTGTACTGCTTAGATTCTATGCATAATGGCTCTATCATTTGTTCGATGCATCTCATATTTTTTGTTCTGTATGCGCGTGTGTGTGCGCGTGTGCGTGTCACTTGTGGTGGGCAGGGTGGATGTAATTTCAGACAGCCAAGCCAAATCAATACAAGTTTAAGTACAAGGAAGGAAATCAATGGCTTAATTTGTCTGTAAGTAGGAAGGGGAACGACTCGGCCTGCTTTCTCTGGCCTGGAGCGTGGGGTCGGCCGTGTGTGTGTGTGTGTGTGTGTGTGTGTGTGTGTGTGTGTGTGTGTGTGTGTGTGCGCGAGTGCGCATGCGCGTGTGTCAGTATCAGAGAGCTAGAGGGTGTTACATGATTGATTAGACAGGAGTCCAACGACACAGGGATAAAGCCTGCAAGGAAAACCTAGCCGTTAGTATGCAGCTGACACTCACCATGCGTGCTTTTCATCGTACTATCCTAGATGCCTTCACATACATGTCTAACATTGCACAGGTGTACAAAGCCGTGTGACATGAAAGGATTTGACCTTCGACCCAGATGCCTGCCATACAGACAGAAACACCAACACCTCCCTACCTTGGCGTGAGAAAGCTCAACTGCTCCTGCTCTCCTTCCCTGACAATCATTTTAATTGGATATTTTTTCATTAGTGCGGCTATAGCCTCTCTGCAGCAGTACCCGCTGTCTTATTTGGTTGGGCTTTGAAGCGGATCTCCGGCGGGTCCCGGGGGTCCTCCCAGCCTGGGTTCCCACAGCGAAAGTGGGTAATGTAGTCATTATTGCAGCTTTTAAAAAGCGGCTGTGTGCTCTCAGGGGTGTGTTACTGCTTTCAGGTCTATGTTATCATTACGTGTGTGCGTGCGTGTGTGTGTGTGTGTGTGTGTTTGCGTGTGTGTGTGTGCGCGCTACTTCTTTCATGTGCGATGTGAGTTTGCACGCCCATGTCTCTGCCCTACATGCTTTGTTGGCATGTGTGCATGCACGTCTTAATAGATGCTGTGACATTATTAATTTCTTTGTGTATGTGTATGCACCACACATGTTGAGATTCGGATTGTAACATTGTTTGCACCGCCGTGCTACTCTCAGCTGCTGAGGGCAGGGAGGTAGGACGCAGAGAGACACAGGCTATATTCACACCACATACTCACATACTGTAAACTCAGTGAGTACACACTGTATACTGAAACCGTGGTCTATAATACTACTTTACATAAAGTCTGTCAAAGCCAATCAGAGCATGAATGAAGTTGGCGCATAACATTTTGGGGAGTGAAGTAACATCGTTCGGGTACACACATTTTTCTAAATATAGTATGACATCCTGGAACTTTTAAACCTGTGGCAGCAGCAAGCAAGGCTGTCTGGCTGGCTGGCTGGAGTACAACGTATTTAACCCTTCCGCAAGTGAGTTTTGAATAATTAGAAATCTAACGTTTTTTTTTTTTTTGCACAAGGTAAAAAAACATTTGATTGTTACACAACATGCACGACCTACTGAATAACTGTCTATGAGCAGGTCAATACATTTGCTGTTGAATGTAATTTACCATTTGGCATACTGGCATAACAACAGTAAGGCCCATTGGGCTACTCATCAAAAAGGGGCTTAATTGTCACTTGGGTATCAACTGTTACATTAGCCAGTTTAAGCTACACATCAACATAGGGCTAAATTAACACTTGGGTTTCAACTGTTAAATAAGCCGGTGTGAATTAGCACATACGGCTAATGTTACATTCCAATTCGTTGATGCTACTGCTAATGTATAATGCCAGCCTTACATTTACAATAAGGTGCTTATACTGGGTAAATACAGTTGTAAAGTGGGTGTGTACAGTTTAATTCATAATTAACATTACTGTAGGAAAACAACCCTAAAACTGAAATGGTAAAATTAAAAATTAAGTATTTAGTACACCAACTAGAAAAATAAGTAACCGGAAGAATATTAAGGACTCGAAAACCGATTCTCAAAACAAAGTTTCCTGGTTGACTAGGCGATGGCAGCTCTCACATCACCACTGACATGGAGGGAAGTGGGCACAGGTGAAAGCCTTCAACAGTCCTGTCAGGTGCTCCTCCGGATGGAACTCACACTGAGATCCTGACCAAGGGTCAAAGAGAGAGAGAGAGGGAGTTAGACAGAAAGAACAATAAAATATATGAGTGAGTGTGGGTGTGTGTGTGTGTGTGTGTGTGTGTGTGTGTGTGTGGGTGTCTCCTACTCGACCCCCTTCCCTCTCCTAGACTCTTTGAACCCCACGACGGGCCTTTGAACGACGTGACGGACAGACGGCCGCACATACAACGGGCAGATCTGGACAGGAGCGTGTGTGACAACGCAGAGTGCAGTAGGCAGAAGGAGTGACCGGTGGGGTGCATGTGGACGTCTGGTGATGACGTTCAAATAAATCGTGCCGGTATCAAAGGGTCTCGGGGGAGAGTGCGCGCTGTGTTTTGGGACGAACATTCATCAAAGAGTAGGTTCTCTTCTGTTAAGGCTTCAAAGACTGAGTGGGAACACTGTGCACTCCATGTTTTGATTTAGAAAGAAACTGGATCCAGCTATCCAAATCCTTTGGAAAATGTTTTGAAGCCCCTCAGAAACTTTGCTCACGTAGCACATTTCCAATTGAAGCCGTCATTTGAATTGATGTGAAGATCCGGGCTCATCCCTAGTGGGCCTACATGCTCTGAATACAGGTAACTACCCAGACATGAATGCAGCATTACCAGGAGGGCCAGTGGAGACAGGAGAGACTCGTGGCGTCCAGCTGAGAGGAGGGCCGTTGGGACACCCAGCCCTAGGCACGGTCCATGGCTGTCCCTCATCCACCGGGACCGTGTCGCCAAACGTCCTCAAGGTGGAACGTTTCCTCTCTCGCCTCCCATCCATCTCCCACGAGCTGCCGTCTGGAGAGGGGGGGGGGGGATAAATCTCTGGGTAAAGACTGAAAGAGGGTGAGGAAGAGACCCGAAGGGAGGAAGAGGGAAGAGGAATGCTCCCGCTGTGGCCCCTGTCCTTGTGCAGCTCTTTAATAGAGTCATAAATACCGGGAGATGTCGAGGGGCTGGGCGATGGCGCCGGTGCGTGCCTCCAGGGCTGCCATATATCCACGGCAGCCCACTAAAGCTGTTAGGAGCCGGCCAGCCCACTTAGCAGGAGGCCACGGCAGCCAGGGCATCCAGACTCAGGGAGACGAGTCGTTTAGTCACTCCAGGGGTTCCATTCGTATGGCCCTATTCCACGTTATACTACTAGTGATCATAGGCCTAGCCAAACACAGGCTGTGTGTGTTTGTACGTGGTGGTGTACGGCAGCACACACCAAAAAAAGAAGGCGCACCACTGACGAACAGACAGAGCGGCACACGCACACACACACACACACACACACACACACTGATCTCTCATGCAGATTGATTTGAACGCGAACGGCCCTAACGGTGGAAACTGCCTCGACATCAGAGAAAATTGAATATGAAAAGTGCAAACGACGGCGAGGTCATTCCCGCCATGAGTGCACGTTCCAGGCGAGAGGCCCGGCCCTGTAATGAAAACGAGCCATAACGGGCCGCCGACATGTACTTTGAAACCCGATGAAGCCGCACTCGAGGCAGGCCAGCTATCGGAAACAACCCCCCCCCCCAGAAAAACAACCCGATCAGGGAACGCTACACTTATGCTAAGACCTTAGCTGCCCGCCCTAATGCCCGTCACCGGGAGCCACACAGATGGGCGCCGTCCCGCTCCCCTTCCCCGTCCCTTTGATCTCCCCGCTCCCCGACGCTGCCCGTCTGCCGCCCTCCCAGATGTTGCCGGGGGAGGCCCGCGTGCCAGACGATGCCGGCCCGCGCCCCCGGCGTTGCCCCTCGGCCGTCGGCTTCTCAGACGGCTCTCTGAGGGGCCTGGGAACCAGCCTGCACACCCTGGCCGTGGAAGGACATGTCGACGCCGTGTCGAAGAGACATAGCAGGCGGAGGAAAAGACGATCCGTCCTAACAAGGCTCGTTGGTGGAGGAGATATGGGTGCTATAAACAGAGGAGGAAGCATGTATTTACTGAGCCTGTCTGTCATGCAGCCAGAGAGATGTTTGATGTGACTGTCTCTGGGATGGAAGCAGGTTTAAAGATATAAGCCATTAAACAGGTTGATTGCAGGTTGGTGGTAGGAATTCAAACAGGAGACGGGCTGGGAGTCAGACATGCCGACAGGCACGGTGACATTGTGGCAGCCCCCAATTCATTTCTAATGAGCCGTCACTCGGCGCCTGGCAGTCCCATTAAAAAGGCATGCCACTGTCAAGCAAGTGCACTTCTATGTTAACTTTAGAGGTGTCAGTAGGTGTCTTCGTTGGGTGTATGTGTCTCTGTGTTCGTGTGTGTGAGTGTGAGAATGTCTCTCTGTGTGTGCATGTTTGTGTCTGTTTCTGTGTGTGTGTGTGTCTGTTTCTGTGTCTCTGTGTGGGTTTGTGTGCTCACGTGATCAGTGTCGTGGCCGAAGGTGAAAGGAGAGGAATATGCACACAGCCGAGCACACAGACATCCATCCGTACATGAAGTGCTCCCCTAGTCACTCACCGCGGTAGCGCTGCCCATCCCAGTGTGTGTGCGTTTCGATGTCAGGCCATCTGGGGCAGCCATGTGGAACCCAGTCGCCATGCCTGTGTGTCACCAAGGGTGTGAAACAAAGGGACAAGACCACGTCCAAAGTCACGTTGGAACTTCATATTAGAGAAAAAAAAGGAGGGATGACGGTCTGGGCCAGGGGGGTGACATAGAGGGAGAGAGGGAGAGAGACTAACTGAGTGTGTGTGTGTGTGTGTGGCTTTTCAGATGAGGGTGGTTTCAGCTCTAGCTTTGTCTTTTTCCCCGTTCATTTTCCTTTAGTTGCTCTGGGCTGTCATCTAACGAATAGTGAACTCTGTCTAACTCTCTGTATCTATTTTATTGATGTATATTTCATACTTCCTGACAGTCTCCTAAAGAGATCGTGTCTCAGTACTTCAGAGTCGACTTAATGTGGTTCTTTTGGCCACCTTTCAGAGGATGTTGTCTGAGCTCATGCTGCCCACAGCAGAATGAACAGTGTTCTGATCAGCACACACTTTTGAGGGGTAGGCAGGAAAACAGTGGCAAGCTCAGGTCAGCAGGGCACGCCCTCAGCATGTGGGGCACAGAGTGTGGTCTGGATACAGATATCGAGCTCCCCACACGCGCGCACACACACACACACACACACACACACAGAATTAGCATTGGACTCCGCTCCGGGCCTGCCGTGATCCATTGCGATTGGCTTCTGGCTGTCAGCCGACCCCACCTGCTCAGAGGTCGAGCCGGGGTCAGGCCGTGTCTTTACAGAGGGGCTCCGGGGGTTGTGTTTGCGGCGGCCCGGGGTCAGCAGGGGTCCCAGAGAACGCTCCGCCGGGCCCTCAGGTAGAAGCGATTAGGAGTCACACTCTCACCCCTGACCCGACAGGCAGGCCCACGTCCCCACGGAGACCTCATGCTGTCATGGAAACCGCTGATGAATATTCATCCATCGCTTCTTTCTCTTCTTTTTTTATTTTTTACCGCAGAGAGCGAAGGAATGGCTCCGCCCGGCTGTGGTGCGGACTGGAAGCGGCGTCCATATGCTTTCACAGGTCAGGGGGAGGTCCATGCGCTTTAAAAGGTTCCAGCCCGTTCCCGACTCCTCCGTGTCCCATGGACAGACCGCGCTGACCTCTGACACTTTTCCTGCAACGTGGCGTGGAGTTTGAATATAAGGTTGAATATTCCTATAAAAATAATTCCAAATTGAAATTCTATGTTACATAAACTGAAAGCCACTTATGGAGGGAGGTTAATATTTTATGCATTTTGCTTTAGTTGTTTTTAGTTTCTTTCTTTTTTTGTTAGGGGAAGGAGAGGTTTTAGTGTCTTACTGCAGAGCTGGAGAGTAGCTCTCTGCAGCCTCTTCTAATTAAATAGCTTTGCTAGGATTTGGGGAAGTGATCGAGCGCTGTTCCTAGTATTAGCAGTGACCATTTTGACACGGCAGCAGACAGCCTTTCCACGGGAGCAGGGCAGTTATTAGTGGGAGTGGGGTTTCTTAATCGTCGCCCCCCCCCCCCCACACACCGTCGTCGTCGTCCCCCCCCCCCCCCCCCCCCCCCCCCCCCACCGTCCCTCTCCCCCCACCGTCCCCCTCCTCGTCCCCCCCGCCTCCATGCTGCATCCTTCCAAGTCTTCTTTGGTCATCAGACACACGCAGTGTTACTGTCAGCATGCGTTTGAACGACAGACGCGGTTGAACGGACACACAACCATGAAATGAATTTGTGTCCTGCCTCACAATGGAGGAAACCCTCTCTCTTTCTTTGAAGATAAGACGTGAGGCACCTCAGACTGGACTGGTGAAAATGAATAGAACAGGTGTGATATACGACTTAAAGGGACACACATTCACGTCTGAAGCCTGTCGGGTATTCGCGGACATCGCCTCAGAGGCCCCTTCTGAAATGGGAGTGACCCCGATTTCCCCGTCGTTCCAATAAACGAGAAGCTTACATTTCGGAAACCGTCCGACTCACCTTTTCAATTACTTGAAGATTAGAAGCCCTCACCATTACAAAATATAAATCATTAATCATGATCCACTCACCTACTGTATCGCCATATGTTGATGAGCATTTAAAAGGCCGCTCCAGTCTCCCTTCTGACCGGTAACCTTTGGGTCGTCTTGTGTCCGGCGCATTTCTCCTGTCACTCACACTCAATATTGGTGTTGATCCTGCTACAGTAGGATAGACTTGACTTGCATGTCCAGGAGCACAACTTTAGAGAGAGAGAGAGAGAGAGAGAGAGAGAGAGAGAGAGAGAGAGAGAGAGAGAGAGAGAGATACCCCTACACCACCTCGGTGCCTCTGCCCTGTTGCTAGGATACAAGTTGTCCCATTTCGACAAGGAGTCAAGGGAGGGAAGCAGAGGTGTGGTAGTGTTGGAGGAGGAGTGAATGGAAGAGAGTACATTGGCAAAACAACATTTTGGTGTTTGTGAGCGAGAGAGAGAGAGAGAGAGGGGTAAGTTAGGTCAGAGCCACTGAAACCAATACGGTCACATCAAGACCAGAGAAGATCCCATTAGATACAGCGAGTGACAGAGAGAGAGGGGGGGCAGGTCTAGAGAACCAGCCACAGGCCTCTTAACACCCACTAACCACCGACCTCAAGGTCGCGACCCCCCCACCCCCACTCCTCTGTGTTTACACAGAAAGTGTGAGACCGCTCTCCCAGCCCTGAGGCAGGCGGGGGGGCATCTTACGGTCTGTCACTGACATCCCCTGTGGCCCAGGTCAGCCAGCGAGGTGAGGAAGAGAGGAGCAGAGAGGAAGAGCGTGCTGAGAGAGAGGGAGCAGAGAGAGGAGGAGAGGAGAGGAGAGGAGCAGAGGGGAGAGTAGGACCGTGCGGAGGAGCAGAGAGTGGAGGAGAGGAGCAGAGAGGTGGAGCATGCTGAGAGAGAGGGAGCAGAGAGAGGAGGAGAGGAGAGGAGAGAAGGAGCAGAGAGGAGAGGAGAGGAGGAGCAGAGAGAGAAGGAGCGGAGAGAGGAGGAGAGGAGAGGAGGAGTGTGATGAGAGAAAGGGAGCAGAGAGGAGGAGAGGAGGACCGTACGGAGGAGCAGAGAGTGGAGGAGCATGCGGAGAGAGAAGGAGCAGTGGAGGAGAGGAGGAGCGGAGAGAGGAGGAGAGGAGGAGCAGAGCGGAGGAGGAGAGGAGAGGAGAGAAGGAGCGGAGAGGAGAGGAGAGGAGAGGAGGAGCGGAGGAGGAGAGGAGAGGAGGAGCAGAGAGGAGAGAAGGAGCAGAGAGGGGAGGAGAGCAGTGGAGAGAGAGGGAGCAGAGAGGAGGAACAGAGAGGAGAGGAGGGGAGGAGCAGAGAGAGAAGGAGCTGAGAGAGGAGGAGAGGAGAAGAGAGAGAGGGAGCAGAGAGGAGGAGAGGAGGACCGTGCGGAGGAGCAGAGAGTGGAGGAGAGGAGCAGAGAGAGTAGGAGAGGAGGGGTATGCTGAGAGAGAAGGAGCAGAGGAGGAGAGGAGGAGCAGAGAGAGGAGGAGAGGAGGAGCAGAGAGAGGAGGAGAGGAGGAGTGTGCAGAGAAAGCCCCCAGGCCCCCGGTGGCTGGTCCTCTGTGTGATAAGGCACTAGATTGACCTTCAGGAACAGCCTTACCCACTTAGCTGCACCCTTGGATTGACAGATGGGATCAGTGTGTGCCAGATACTGTACATGTGTGTCTGTGATGTTATGAAAACATGAATGTATAAATAGTAGCAAATTAAATTCATAGGTCTCAGCGGACAGGAATAGCTTGTGGGTGCCAATCATTTTTGTTGGTCTTGTGTTTACAGTGACTGGTCAAGCCCCAAGCTGGTCAAGCCAAGATCTTTCTGTTCTTTGGCCTGCTACAGAAGACAAATGACCCTCTCATCCAACATAATCCAACGTGTCCCTGTGTGTGTGTGTGTGTGTGTGTGTGTGTGTGTGTGTGTGTGTGTGTGTGTGTGTGTGTGTGTGTGTGTGTGTGTGTGTGTGTGTGTGTGTGTGTGCCAGCAAGGTCTGTTCTTCAGAGCACATAACTTTGATTTGAAGGGGACATTAATCTATCAGGTAGGTCGCCCTCTTGGCTGACAGCTAATTAAACTGTCCTACTGTATCACTTCTGCATGGGTCTGAATGTACACACGCACACACAGACACGCAAACATACACACTCACATGACCATATATTCATGTACATTTACATATGTTCCCCCCCCACACACACACACACACTCTCACACACACACTCACAGACACACACCCTGCTTTCCATGAAGTGACTGCCCTTGAGTGATTACTTTAGTCAGTGTACCAGGAAATGTCTCGCTCTCATGGCGGAGAATAATCATGGGGAGAGAAGAGCTCAGCTTTTAATTAACCAAAAGCTGATAAGGTGTGTGTGTGTGTGTGTGTGTGTGTGTGTGTGTGTGTGTGTGTGTGTGTGTGTGTGTGTGTGTGTGTGTGTGTGTGTGTGTGTGTGTGTGTGTGTGTGTGTGTGTGCGTGTGTGTGTGTGTGTGTGAGTGTGTGTGTGTGTGTGTGTGTGTGTGTGTGTGTGTGTGTGTGTGTGTGTGTGTGTGTGCGTGTGTGTGTGTGTGTGTCTGTGTGAGCGACGTCCATGACATTACAGCACACTGACTCCCCTCTCTCTCTCTCTCTCTCTCCTATTGGGCCCTGCGGTTGCTGACGACGACCAGGTTTTAATACATTTTGTAGGCCTCCTTCAGCCAAGTGCACCTCTGGAAGAAAGCCTTTCACCGCTCTGCAGTTGGACGCCCCTGGGTGTGATCCAAGACTACCACACCTCCTCGCCCACCCCTAGCCCACCTTGCTACCCTTAGCCCCCCTCACCCACCTCCAGTCCCACCTCACACACCCCCAGCCCCCCTCACCCACCTCCAGTCCCACCTCACACACCCCCAGCCCCCCTCACCCACCCCCAGTCCCACTTCACACACCCCCAGCCCCACCTCGTACACCTCTAGCCCACCTCACCCACCCCCAGCCCCACCTCGACCACCCCCAGCCCCCCTCTTCCACCCCCACCCCACCTCTTACCCCCCCCCCGGCCCCCCTCACCCACCCCCAGCCCCCCTCCCACTGAGGGACAGTGTTCAGCAGTCTGTTTGTGCGAAAAGGCTCAGCGTCTCTCATTTGAACCACACTGAGTCCCTCAGCAGTCACCATCTAGCTGTTCCTCTAAATGAACTAGCGAGTCACACTATGTGTTTGTGTGTGTGTATGTGTGTGTGTGTGTGTGTGTGTGTGTGTGTGTGTGTGTGTGTGTGTGTGTGTGTGTGTGTGTGTGTGGGGGGCGCTCTCAGGCCCTCTTCTTTAGGTAGTGGTTGGCACTGCCAGTGTGTGAGGGTGTTTAAACCCAGGAGACACACTTAACGGAGCGGCACCTGGCGCATCAATTTAGGAAGCTACAGCTTTCTTTGTTTTTGACTCTGGGAGCAGGCAGACTCTTTGCGGTCAAAAGTAAGACAGCGTTTTGTTCATCAGAACATCAGTTGTTCCTTTTTGTCATTCATGTTAGTTCCAAAAACGGTTTCTTAAGGATAAAGGTAGAAAGAGTTACGTATTGTCATTGAAAAGAGATTTCAAATTATTAACATCTTCAGGAAATGTGAGGCAAGATTTCTTGTCTTCTACAAGGTGTCGTCAGTGTAGACACTTATCATTGGCATCCTTATGCTGTTAAAATATAATAAAATAACATAAATAATATTGTGTCCATTAGTAGACTCTTTTAGATGTGAAATGCTGTAGAAGATTATTTACTCAGGATGTGACAGCCTTTCAGAACGCAGAATCCTAAGGTACGGGGTCCACTGAACACACAACCTACCTATTGTTGCTGTGTAAGAAACGTGAGAAGAACTGAGCGTGCTAAATGAACTAAGGGTTGAACCAGACCGGGTTTGTATTCTCCTTTGTGGACCATGGTCCATGCGTTCATTGGAATTCGTCTGGACAGGAAGTAATTGCCCTACCTGAACCAAGATTGAGCCGAGCGCGACAGAGGAAATATTAAATGTGTGATCTGAGACCAGGCAGCAAATCAGGGCAGAGCGCGACCACCTCTGTAATGGTGTTGGCCCCGGAACATGAGTAGCGCCCGAGGCTGACAGACCTTGCCGCCTGCCTGCCCCCCCCCCCCCGCATAATGAGTTTTGTCACGCCCGCTAAACAACGGTAGGTGCTGGCAACCGCCGGCCGCCCGTAGAGTGCCCTACCGTTGGGGAACAGGAGGAGGAGCAATGCACTGAAGGTTCACCCAAAGCCATTTTTGGGTGTCTGTAACATTTGGTCACAAATTGTAATGAATTGCCAGAATTACGCGTTTAATAAGGGCGTAAATATTACAATTGGAGAACTGTTCTAGTTTTTCTTCATCATTATAGATTCAGCACCCATTATTTTAGCTTTAATCGTGAGGCGAGCGTCTTATTGATGTCACAAAATGTAAATAAAAGCCTAATCCTGTGTGATTATATTTGATATTTAAACCTTTTTTGAGAAGTCAATAGGAATTGTTTTCTTAAATTGGCTGCGGGTGAGGATGAGAGAGGCCGGAGAGGAGCAACTGTAGCTAAACGGCAGGCGTGGGAGCTGGTCATCTGTTCGGATCACGGTGGCTACATCTGGACAAGGCCTGGACCAAGCCCAGCCTCCTGCCTGGGTGACAGCCTGATGGCTCGCCAACCTTGAACAGCTGATGTGGGGGAGAAGGAGGAGTGGAGAGACGGGGAGGGGAAGGGAGGTGTCAGACTTTGACAAGGGCGGACCGGACGGCCAATATCCGAACGAGGTTCTCCGTTTGGGTGTGTGTGTGTGTGTGTATGTGTGTCTGCCTTTGTCTCTGTCCCTAAAGTATCTCTCTTACAGACACTGACTCACACTTGTCTACTCTAAATTTATGTTCAAACAATACCTGCTGAACAATGATAAATTGCTTAAACCTTTAAAAATAAAGCAAGCCATTGCTCGTCTTGACACATACCTCAGCTTTTTTTGAGAGAGACTGTCTCTATACTTCAAGCTGAACCTTCAATACATGATAAATGATATACAACTTTGTTTATAGCGATGGCTTCTCCAAAAACCCATTTCCTCAAAGGGTCATGGCAAGATTCAGTCCCAGAGAGGTTTTATTATGGAATGTGTTTATTACATCATTATTGGCATGCTAGGGAATCGTTGAGGAATTTAACGTGTGGTAACTTTCCAAACGATATAAGTAAACCAGGCAGCATGTAATAGGCAGGAACAAATGGGAGATCACGGATCTATAGAGAAGTACACATCATCAATCAGACGTGTGTGTGTGTGTGTGTGTGTGTGCGTGTGTGTGCATGGCTGTGTGTATCGTATAAACACCATCTTCAAAGGTGGAAGCGTGCGAGTGGGCCAGTGTCTGTCGGCGTGCGACGCGGGGTCTGCGTGCGTCTAATGGCGACCCCCTGCCACTGCGCCGACACAGAGAGGGGGGGCTCCCTCTCACCGTGTGGTCCGACGAACGTGATTAAAAGAGACAGGGGTGGCCCTGAGGCACCGGGGAGCAGCCTGGAGCCTGCCAGAAGAAAAAAAAAAAGACATCTAATTACCTCCCCCCTTCATCTCCCTCTCTCTTTCTCTCTCCCCGGTCACTTGCAGAGGAGAGAAATCTAATTGACAGAGCGAATTGGCAAACAGACTCGGAACAAACTTTCGCTCTTGACCAGCTGATGCCACGGCGGATGAGATCCAGAGAAGTATTGCTCTGCTGCGGTCTCGAGGAGAGTTTCACTGTCTGAGGGCTTGAAGAGGGTACAAGGGTATAGGACTTGTGAGAACCTAGCTAGGGTAATGTAATTAGTGGCTGGCTAGATAGGGAGTGAGGGAGTGCATAGGCAAAATAATAGATGGTTTTAGTTTTTGTCATCTCACCCAGAGACGTTTGAGAGGTGAGACCGTCAGAGATGGAATGTCCCACCCAGCTGCAGCGTGGGACATTCTGCACACATGGGGTGCGCTCAGGAAGGGGTGCAGAGGGACACGGAGGGGCCTCTGGGGGATGGGGTCATCAGAAGACGGGAGGACGGGATGAACTTTGCTGCTGACACAATGGCAGCAGGTTCCACTCCGATCTGTCACATCCTGCTCTGTGATCCCTGGTAAAGACAGCCACTCTAAATGTCATCCGCCCTTCACACTGACCACACTCCCACTGCTAGAGAGAGAGAGAGAGAGAGAGAGAGAGGGGGGGGGGTAAAGAAAGGTAGGACGTGATGAGATAGAATGAAAACGTAAGAGAGTTCGGAAAGAAAGAGAGAGAAGCTGAAGAGAGAGAGATAAATAAAGATAGTGAAAAAGACGAGAGAGAGAGAGAGAGAGAGAGAGAGAGAGAGAGAGAGAGAGAGAGAGAGAGAGAGAGGGTAATGGAGACTGACAGAGTGCAAGGAGGAGAAAGGGGGGGGGGCGGCTGTGTGTCTGTGGAGAGGCCAGGGAGCTGCTCCTCTAGTCGGGCCCCACGGGGTCCAGTCAACCCTCTACATGTCACTCCAAACCGGACCCCCGAGACCCCCACCGGGAAACCCCCAGGGAGGAGCTGACAACTGACAGGGAGAGCTAAGAGGCTGCACTCACACACACACACACACACACACACACACACACACACACACACACACACACACACACAAACACACATGTACTATATACACAAGCAGCCGAAGACTTGCCACTACACACGTTCTGTTTGATTGTCTTGGTGGTCAACCCCTAAGCCCTAAGTTCACTTTGTGGACAAAGTCACGTAACGTGGGTGGTGAGGTTCTGTCCGACTTCTGCGTGCCCGTCGGGGCCCACGGCCTCTGGTAGGAGTAGGAAGGTGCCCGCGTCCGGGGAAGACAGAGAGGGAGAGGAAGTGACCTCATTCTTTCACTGCCCATACTTCTGTGGAGATTAAGAGTAAGTGAAGTTTGTCCGCTCCACTATTCCTCCTCAGTCATAATGGGCAAAAGAGGAGAGAAGGGAGAGGGAGAGAGCAAAACAGATATGGAGAAAGAAAGAGAGAGAGAGAGAGGGGGGGGGGGGCGAGACCAACAGAGGAAGAGGTGAGGTCGAGCGAGAATGCCTCCGAGATAGAGGGAAGCGCGTGGCCTAAAAAGCCTGTGGAGGAATTGATTGCGGGGACAGGGACAGCGCACCAACAGACAAAGAGAGAGGGATGAGGGAGAAAGAGAGGAGAAAGGGAGCGGGCTGATGAATTGAGACGGAGCTGAGCGACCGTGAGCCATTAAGCCGCCACTGGGCTGAGGGCCAGTCACTCCTCATTGTCCTCACCTCTCCTCCACCTCTCCATCCCTCTCCTCCTATCCCTCCCTCCATCCTCTGTCTCCTCCACCGCTCCATCCCTCTCCTCCTATCCCTCCCTCCATCCTCTGTCTCCTCCACCTCTCCATCCCTCTCCTCCTATCCCTCCCTCCATCCTCTGTCTCCTCCACCTCTCCATCCCTCTCCTCCTATCCCTCCCTCCATCCTCTGTCTCCTCCACCGCTCCATCCCTCTCCTCCTATCCCTCCCTCCATCCTCTGTCTCCTCCACCTCTCCGTCCCTAGCTATATATCCCTCCATCCTC
Source organism: Galaxias olidus (assembly GCA_026901105.3). Classification (NCBI taxonomy): domain Eukaryota; kingdom Metazoa; phylum Chordata; class Actinopteri; order Galaxiiformes; family Galaxiidae; genus Galaxias; species Galaxias olidus. The sequence goes on from JAPMUY010002177.1 coordinate 79,036, forward strand.
TCTCCTCCTGTTAGCTATCTATCCCCCCATCCTCTCTCCTCCTATTAGCTATATACCCCTCCGCCCTCCCTCTCTCTCTCTCTCTCCCTCTCTCTCTCTCTCTCTCCCTCTCTCTCCCTCTCTCTCTCTCTCTCTCTCTCTCTCTCTCTCTCTCTCTCTCTCTCTCTCTCTCTCTCTCTCTCTCTCTCTCTCTCTCAGTCCTCTCTAAAGTTTCTCTCCCCTCTTGTTCTAGGTGAGACATGTGGTTTGAAGGCAGGGCCTCTGTCTTAGTTAGGAGTCCTCCCGTTGGCCTGGTCAGTGGGCTGCCTCCCTCAGTGTGCTGGATGGAGAGGGAGATGAGAAGTGATGGTGCTATCACTGGATTGAGCCTAACGACTCCCAGAGATGTATACGTTGGCCTGTGTGGATCTCGCTCTCAGCTCTCCGCAGTTCTCTCTCCATTTGTCTTTCTCTCTCTCTGTCGGCCTTCTCTATGAGCTGGCCGGCTTGCACACAAGTCAGTGTCTTGGGCGACTCACCACCCAGGTCAACTCAACGGGGAGGTTTCCCAGGAGAGAGGACAAATGCTTGCGATGCATAATGTGCAGCTGTTAACTGTCCGTGCAGGCGGTTAACAAACTGATTTTATATTGTGCAGCTACTGAGGGTTTCCTTGGAGAAGTGGCCTGTTATATTGGACATATGGGGAAATGGAGCATACAGAGGTCACTCAGTTGCATGCGGTTATTTGTAGTCATACTTTAAGTGTGAATAATCCTACATTTACTAATAGGTCATGACACATTCGACTTTCATCCTGAGCCAATTCGTTCCTCTGTGACAAAACAAAAAGTGTGTGTGTGTGTGTGTGTGTGTGGGTGTGTGTGTGTGTGTTACGGTGACATTGACTGAAGTCAATTTCACTGTCTGCATGGCTACACCATAGGCTAGGCTGAGCCAGGGATAGATGCACAGACCCCTGTGGAGACTTCACCCCATTAACTGGTTATTAGCATGCACATACACTCTCTCTCTCTCAAACACACACACACACACACACACACACACACACACACACACACACACACACACACACACTGACAGGGTGTAATAACAAGCAGACACATTACTTCTAATGAGATCAAATTGAAGTGTAAAAGTTCATCTCCATGCTATTTACTGTTGCCCCGCCATCTCTGCTCTCGCCTCTGGCGCATCCGACAAACGTTTGAATCAATGAATGCACCTCTCATCTCCTCCTCTGAGTCGTCAAAACCCCCCACTGGGCCTCAACCCACCACTCATCTTTTGGGGGACCCTTCTTTTCCAGCACCAGGACCAAACGCCCGGGCCGGTTGATGGATGGCCTGTGTTTCTGGCCCAGTGGAACCCCCAGGCCGGTCCAGGCAGGGCTGCCTCCGCTGTGAGGGAGATGTTCATCAGGAGGGAAGTATCTGGTGCCTCGTAAAGAGACGTCAGCGTCACACCCCTATAGGCTCTGGAAGGGAGCAGAATACGCCCCTAGGGCCTCCGAGGGCTGTCCCAGAGGTAATGGGATCCAAATACTCTGACCTTACCCGTCTAGCTTTGTTGACCTTTGACTCCGCCTCATGATGTTATTTGTCATGTAAATGTTGGAGCACGTTGGTGGTGGTGTCACCTCCATGTTGGAAGCATCCCAATTGGCCTCGGTGTGGTCCACTTTGGGAAAGTGCCCGTCACGCTGTCATGGATCCTAATCCCAGCGGGGGAAAGCTCGGTCTCTTTAGGCTTAAAGTCCTTTCCTGGCCATGTGCAGTGGTCGGAAAAAAAATCACAATCCAAGCTATTCTGATGTTTATGAGAAGAATTCATTGTCTCGCATCATTGGCTGGTAATGGGATCCAAACACCCTAACCCTACCCATCTAGCTTTGTTGACCTTTAACCCCGCCCCATGAGGTTTATTGTCACCTCGACATTAGCTCCCATCCGTCCAGTGCAGAACAGGAGTCAACTCAGTTTAACTCTCTCTCTCTCTCTCTCTCTCTCTCTCTCTCTCTCTCTCTCTGTCTTCTCATCATCTCTCTCTATCTCACCCTTAACCCTCGCTCTCTCACTCATCACCTCTCTCTATGTCATCTTATCTCCCTCACTCACACTCTTTCTCTCTCTTTCTCCCTCTGTCTTTTTCTGTCAAACCCTTTTCCCTTTTTCTGCCTCCTTTCGAAATCATTCTCATCAGAGGGACACTGCTCCCTTTACACACACACACACACACACACACACACACACACACACACACACACACACACACACACACACACACACACACACACACACACACACACACACACACACACACATACTGCTTAACAGAGTGCCGTCTCACCCGACACCCTTACACCAGGCTGGCATGACAGCCCCCTTGTCTCCTTAACACTCCCACACACACACACACACACACACACACACCCAGCCAGCCAGCCAGCCTACCCAAACAGAAGAGACAGGGATAGATAGTGAGAATGACAAGACAAGAGACAGAGGGAAAGAAAGACGAGGAGGAGGAGGAGGAGGAGGTGGCGAGGCACAGGGTCACTCAAGCTGACGGAAACACTAAATGGCGTGGAAGACACGGGCGCCCGCCGCCGGAGAGGCCAAGGAGCCGTCAGCGTGTGAGGAAGGCGTTCCCCTGCCGTCCGCGCGTTTCCCCCTCTCCACTGTTTATCTCCATGAGTGACAGGCCCCCCAGCCAACCCTATCATCATCGCCTTCCCCGCCTCAGTGGGGCCATGGCAGCCAATTAAAACGTCAGAGCGTCGGGGGCTATTTAGCGAAAAACCCTGGCTTTTTTCCCCCCAGCCTTGACATTTTCCCAAGCTTTCAGCTCCACCCTCATGGCTGCCGAGCTTCCTGCTGTGTGTGTGTGTGTGTGTGTGTGTGTGTGTGTGTGTGTGTGTGTGTTAGGTGAGCTGACTAACGTCATCATCTTATAGGGATGATATTTCTGAGCATGATCCAAAGGTCACACAGGCCTGTTGATGGTGGGTGTAATGTATCTGACGATTAATGTGGAACTAGGAATTAATGGGATTCCATCACACAATTGCTTATCAATTAATTTTGTTGAACTATATACACAGCAAACTGAACATCATATATAATATATAATATTATTATATAAAAAATTTGTAAAAATAAACATCCATCCATCCATTTGCTATTCCGCTCATACTATGCAGGGTCGCGGGGGGGCTGGAGCCTATCCGAGCCGACACAGGCGAGAGGCGGGGTACACCCTGGACAGGTCGCCAGTCTATCACAGGGCTGACACATAGGGACAGACAACAACTCACACTCACATTCACGCCTACGGACAATTTAGAGTCACCAATTAACCTGCATGTTTTTGGACTATGGGAGGAAACCGGAGTACCCGGAGGAAACCCACGCAAACACGAGGAGAACACACAAACTCCACACAGAAAGACCCTTAGGTCAGGTGGGGATTGAACCCAGGACCTTCTTGCTGTGAGGCAACAGTGCTACCCACTGAGCCACCGTGCTAAACATAAGAAGTATATTTCTACTATTGATGAAAATAATTATTAAAATAAATATAAAAACTATATATTGTATATACTATATACAAAGAATGTTTTCGCTGTGCAAGCATGAAGGGATAATGACAGGATTTGACCAGATCCTGGTTTCAGAGGACCCCTGTAAGCCCGAACACCAGCGTCCTGTTACAGGCACACTGCGGTGATAAACCAGATCCTGGTTTCAGAGGACCTCTGTAAGCCCAAACACCAGCCTCCTGTTACAGGCACACTGCGGTGATAAACCAGATCCTGGTTTCAGAGGACCCCTGTAAGCCCAAACACCAGCCTCCTGTTACAGGCACACTGCGGTGATAAACCAGATCCTGGTTTCAGAGGACCTCTGTAAGCCCAAACACCAGCCTCCTGTTACAGGCACACTGCGGTGATAAATGCTGGAGCACGTTGGTGGTGGTGTCATCCCCATGTTGGAAGCATCCCAATTGGCCTCGGTATGGTCCACTTTGGGAAAGTGCACGTCACGCTGTCATGGATCCTAATCCCAGTGGGTGAAAACATGGTCTCGCTGCGCGTGTTTAGGCTTAAAATTCTTTCTTTGCCATGTGCAGATGTCAAAAATAGAAAATCCATTGTCAAGAATTCATTGTCTCGTATCATAAATGATTCTGAGGAATTGGATTCGTTAGTATAAATGTTCTCCTGCAAGAAATGTATGTGTGTGTTTGTGTGTCTGTGTGTCTGTGTGTATGTGCTTCAGACCTGGGCAGAGGTGTCTCATTAACGTGTAGGAGCCTGCTCCACTGGGCCCCTGCACAGTGCCTGGGGGAGTGGATCTACTTTGGGCCTAATGGGCCCTCACACCCTCTCTGTTCCCCCACTAGAACAGCGTGACCCAGCTCCCCGGTGTGGGGCTGGCTGTGAGGCCCCACTCTGCTGGAGCCTGCCCTGCCCGTAACCACAGCCTGTGACTGGGCTGAACGGACCCCTGATCCAGTGTCCTGGTACTGACTGGAACTCCGGCCCACCTGTTGGACCCGAGGGAGGGAGTGTGTGGGTCGAGGACGGGGTGAGGGATTGGTTCTAATGATTGTACCTCTCTATCTGGCTAACACTGACTTATGAGCCAGTCCCAGTTGCTACTGCTGCATAACCACAGTAAGTGGTGCATTGAATTGAATGTGCCAAATCCAAATAATGATCCACAGAGCTAGTTCAGGCAGCGCAACTCAGACCTCAGCTGTTCTCTGCACTCTCTCCAATTAACTCCCATACTCACTAGTAAAACCTGGTCTATTCAAACCAAAGTTTCCCTTACAATGTTGCTGCTCACTGCAACGCTTGTCCTGCTGTCCTGCAGACACCTTAACCCCAGTCTCCACCTACTCCTGTGATTTGGTATCTGTCAGGGGGAAACCTTCGGATATTTGCTCCCTACCCACAGTTCTTCACTGAGTGTTTGAAAAGCGGCCTTGGACGAGAAAACTAAATAAATTCAGAGCAGCAGACCCTTGACGTCAACTATCAATGTATTACCATTTAAAGTTCAACAACTGTTAACCATTTTGGTAAGTTGTCCTTGCTCAACTACATTTATCGGATTTAAACGTAGATATTATGTACCCAACCCTACTGTGTCGGTCATCAAAAAGCTCTTCGGTGTCACATTTGCCTCCTCTCCAGTGTGGCAGCCCTTGTTCTGGGCTGTCGATGAAAGGGATGACGTCACCATCACGTTGACCATCGATAAAGCGAAGGGTCTTGTTGCCAGGCCGACAGAGTGCTCTCTGCTTTGATCACCCGGAAATTGGTGAAGCTGCATGGACTTGTTCAGTCACTGAATCCTGTATAAGTGTGTGTAGAAAGAGTTGTAATATAAGCAGAAACGTTTAAATTCTGGGCAGTACTTTGAAACACGAAAATAACAAATGTTCTTTCCAACAATGCTACAAAATTCAAAAATGAAGCTTCAGCTAAAGTTCAGGCAGATGGCTTGAAGTCTGTGCGATGTCGAGGAAGCCATGATGCTGCGCGTGCTGCACACAGTAATCACTGACCCACCTGTTCAGAATCAAATGTCACGACAGTGAGGGAGGGGGAAGGTATTTAAAGGACCTGGAGTCAAAGACAGGTTCTGCGGGGATGAGGTGATGGGGGAAACGCGCCCACCTCCACCCCAACTGCCACAGTGGGTCTGCTAGTCTGTTCCAAAGGGGGATGGACGTGTGTTGTCTCGGATATGTACAGCTGGGAGCTTCAAATATGTAGCAGACCCAACCATGCCAAAACGGATGTGTATCCGTACTCAATAGTCGTTTTGAGACAGTTTGTCTGACTGAAGTGGTTGGTATTCCCGATACTGTGTTTTCTGTGGCATACGTTCAGAATGTAACCCCTAGACATAGTATTCACATTGCATTGTTCCTTAGAGCAGAGCCCATACTCTGATCCAGCTTGGTCTGAAAACCTTTACATTTCTTTTAGCCCATCCACCCACCATTACCATGACCTTTTCCCCGTCCCTCTACACCACCACACCACCCTCCCAGGCTAACCCCTGCAGCTTATCTGAGGCGCCCAGCCCGCCTTCAGAATCAGCCATTAGGGTTTGATGGCATTAGCATGGCACTCGGGCAGTGATTAGGCAGACAGGGAGTCTATTTGCCGGACCTCCGTGATGGATTGGATGGAGTCAGACAGAGGCAGAGATAGAGAGAGAGGGAGATCCTCTATTACTGTGATTAAAGTCTACATCTGGACTCTTTATGGCCCTTAGGAATGACTCACGGACACACACAGCCCCCCCCCTCCCTCTCTGCCTCCCTCTCTCCCTCCCTCCCTCTCTCCTCTTTTCAGTGTCACGTCCAGTCCCCTTCACTTGTCCTCTAAACCGCGTTTCATGTGGATTGATGTCATGGCTGACGTACATGTGCGCGCGACACACACACACACAGAGTCCTCCGCGCTGGTCTCGTTTGTGGACAGGGTGGAGAGGACGGCCACTTGCTGATGTCCTGAGGCTGGTTGTCGGTTATCTGGCGCCGGGCTGTGACACACACGCTCAACGGGCTGCTCTTATACCTGGCATCTGCCATCTGTCCTGTCCTCCTCCCCACGGCACCGGGCTCCTGCAGCATGCTAGAGAGAAAGAGAGAGAGAGAGAGAGAGAGAGAGAGAGAGAGAGAGAGAGAGGAGAGAGAGAGAGAGAGGCAGAGAGAGAGAGAGAGAGAGAGAGAGAGAGGAGAGAGAGAGACTGCAGGTAGGGAAAAAGAGAGAGGAGAGAAAGACTGCTGGTAGTGAAAGCGAGAGAGAGATAGAGAGAGAGACTGCTGGTAGTGAAAGAGACTGCTGGTAGTGACAGAGAAAGAGGAGAGGAAGACTGCTGGTAGTGAAAGTAAGAGAGAGAGAGAGAGAGAGAGAGAGAGAGAGAGAGAGAGAGAGAGAGAGAGAGAGAGGGAGGACTGCTGGTAGTGACAGAGAGAGGAAACATTCAACAATAATATACAACTTAGGGAGAAAAAAAATAGGGACAAGCGGCAGAGAGGTGACCCGCTCCTGGGGCGGCGCTAGTCAACAGGCGGTCAGGGGATAAGGGGGTTAGGGGATCAGGGGGTCAGGGGTCAGATTCACCTTGAGCCGCCCTCTTACTCACAGCACAGGGGACATCTTTGTACGTGTTGAACTTTCTTTGTTGGTGTTACCTTTATGTAATACTCAGTAAAGAGGGAGGTTTCATTCTCTCCACCTCGTCCTTGACCTCCCTGAGTCACACGCAAGAACACACTCCCACAAAGCGCTGCACACGAAGCACTTATGTATGGGTCCTGAGCAGAGGACTCAGACATCCCCTGTGACCGTCATGTAAATGGGCTCTGTTCAATTTGCATGTTAAACTAATGGGCACGTAGTAAGGAAAATGCATGCAGATGTCACAAAGGTATTTATTATAAAACTTGAACATGTAAATGTGCGCTTACAAATGTCAATATCTATAAATACGTACCTGCACTCAGATATTCAAAAACACTATAATTGTATCTTGGCTTAAAGGTTCAGTAACTACTAAACTATAACCATAATCAGTTCTTCCAGTTGGTTAATTTAATTAAAATAAAAAAGTTTACTTGTATTTGAAATAACTTCATCAGCCCGAAGAAAGGTATTATAAGGCAAACAACTTAAATTAATTTGTTCTTTCACTGGGTTCCTATTCTAAAGTCCCTAGACAAGGTACACTAACTAGGTATTTTCAAAGTGTTCCAGAACAGGTGTTGACCTTGACGTCGATGGCACCTCCACGATGGCACCCTCCATTGACTCTTCCCTTTGGTGTTCAGCCCCTCCGACGGTCGCCCGCTGCTGGGAAGAAGATCCTCGTAAGAAGGGTCTCAGCGGGCGCTCACCCCTTGGACATCCCATTATGGTCCCCCCTGTGAGGGGAGTCCATGTGAGCTGGAGGTTCTACGTCAGCCTCTCTCTCGGGTCACCCCCCCCCTCCTCCTCCTCCTCCCTCCAAAGTCCCAGCCCATTACGTTCTTTCACTTCCACTTACCTCTTTCATGTTGCCTCCCTGTTCCTCTCCTCCACTGCCGGCCCCCGAGGCACCGCGCTCCGTAATGACTAGTGAGAGGTGCTATCACGGACGCGCTCCGCGGCTGCTGGCCGTGATGAAACACATCTGAGGGACCCTCCCCGCCAAAGGTGCCGGGACCCCAAAATAGATCCGCCACCGTTTCTCATTTGCACGTCCTGTTTCTTTCTGGTGTAGAAAACTCCTTTTCCCAGCGTAGCGACCGGGTCCCTGTGCAGAGCGACAGCGCGCGCCACCTTTCCGGCCCCCCTGTGTGCGTGCGCGGCCAGTCAATGGGATTGAAGCGTGTCGGGTTCTGCAGGTCCCTGGAAGGTTGGTGGTGAAATGAAAATGTTGTCTTCCTGCATATTAAACCCGTATGACTCCAGGGCTCACGGCCCTGCACTGAAACCCCGTGGAATGGATTTGCTCCGTGTAAAACCAGGATTCCCAGGTAAAAAAAAAAAGCCCAGGTGAAGAGTTGGTCTTGGGGGGGGGGGGGGGGGGGGTGAGAGGTGTACAGCAGTGGGCAGAGGTGGACCTCGAGAGGCTAGGGCAACAGTCCGATCTAAATGGAGGAAGCTGCATTGAAGGCAAGCAAATACTTATGTCCCTTCCAATTCTCTTCCTCTAGTTCTATCTCTTCGTCTTTCCATCTCTCTGTTACCCTCTTTCTCTTCTGCTAACACATACGCAAACCCACGTTTATCTAATCAGATTAAACAGTTTGGTATAACCCAAGATAAATGTTATTACATATCACCCGTGGACTAACCAGGGGTGTGAGTCCAGCTAAGATATTCTCCCTAATGTGTACTGCCTTTTCCATGTGGGGGCCAAACTGCTGACAGGCTAATCTTGTGTCTGCGGGACGCTACAGTGACCCACAGAGTGACAGAGAGGGAAACAATGACATCTTTAAAACGTGTTTTGGGGCGTGTGCGACTGCCGACAGACGCTGGTTCACAAGGTGAGCGTTGGCGCTGCCCGTGTAGATGACGGACAGGCATAATTCCTGAACCAGACTCTCCTGTGCTCCTCTGGCTTCCTGCTCGTCACAAGGGGCCGTCTGATAGGCTGGGGGTGTCGAGATGGGATGGCAATACCTGTGTCACCTGTCAGTTGGTGATGGACAGGATTTGTGGCCAGGAGGGATCTGGTGTTGGGAGACGTCTTTTTTATGACTTTCATCTTTTCTTTCTCTTGAAAGTGACATGCTCTTTCTTTCATTCCTTCCTTTCTTTCCCTCCGCCCAAGTTTCACATACTCCTTCACACGGTGATTGTCAGTCCGCATGAATAGCCTCCTCGGTTGTCGTGGTGATCTGAAGGTCACGCGAGGCTTGTTGAGCCACCGGTTGGTTTTAATTAAAAAGGGCCTGGTTTTCAAAGTGTTGTCCTGCCCGTCGTCGTGACGTTAGGAGCGCGCGGCCGAAGACACACACTCCTGAGACGGAGGAGGAGGAGGAGGGCCGCTCTCCACCAGACGAATGACTCTGGCCGTGTCCTCCTTCCCGACGCCACTCACCGTCCACTCATCACACACGTCTCCGTCTCCCGGCGCCGCGGCCGTGAAAATTGCGGGCATTAGCAAAGGTCAGAATATGCAGAGGTGTGTGTGTGTGTGTGTGTGTGTGTGTGTCACACATCCGCGTCCACATCACATGAGCAACGTGTGCTTTTCTGTGTTGACGTGTCGACACGCACCACCGCAGCCCACGGGCTCCTCGCTTCCCTCGCTGTGCGTTTCTCTGCATTGTTCTCCCTGTGACGGAGCCCTGTGTGATGTCTCACTCGGCTCTCCGCCCCCCTCCCGCGTGCCTCCTGATGGGATTGTGGACCCGCCGCTGCCGCCTCCACAATGGCCCGTCGTGTAGCCGTGCCTGTAATCCGTGACAGCACCGCACGAGAACCCCTAATTCCGTGTGTGTCCCTGGTTTGGCATGTGTATACGCTGTGTGTGTGTGTGTGTGGGGGGGGGGGGGGTTGTGTAATAGCACGTGCGCGTGCGGACACCAAAGAAAAACAGCCAGGTATGGAAGCGTTGCTTCCTCCAGTGTTTGCCGTTTAATCCCTTAATACACGCAGAGGGATGAAAATAGCGGCAGGGCCGTCATGCCTTCCCAGCCGGTGGGCGAGCGGATCCATTCTCTCTGAGCTGGAGACATCCTCCGGGTGTCATATCGTTTAGCGCTACCTTTTCTGCGCCGTGCGTTCCACAGACTTTGAATGACAGCTTAGAGCGAGATACTCGTCTTCATTAGGGAAGCTCACTGGGGCATTCATAAAAGGTGGAATTTGCATTGAAAGTCAAAGGGTGGCAACAGGGAGAAACTATTCTCTCTTCTTAATTGAAGTAATGAAGAGATACAGGGGAAGGGAGATTATGGGAAATGGAGTTTGGGGAGGGAAGTGGGTTAAGGCAATAAAAGCAATCTGGGGAATTTGCATTTAATTCAGTATGTGAGCAAGAAGTTGGTCATTTTCGGAGGTCTTCCCCTTGCTGGTGTACTGGCGCTGATAATTACTTTGGTGGTTAGGGTGTGTGTGTGTTTGTCTTTATGTGAGTGAGTCTGTATGCATGTGTGTGTGTGGCTTTGTGGCTGTGTGAGCTAGTGCCTCCGTGTGATATAGGTGTACCCAGGGTTGACTTGAGAAAAGGCAGACAGCCAGCAGAGTCACTTCTCCACAGGGACGCTCTGCTCTGTGGGCAGTGTTAGATGGAGGGGGAACTATAGTACCTCTGACACCTGGCTCTGAAGATGGAAACACACACACACACACACACACACACACTTTCTATTGTACGGATACGCTCAGGTACTCACTCACACACACAGCCCTCCCCTCACACACACACACACACACACACAAACTCACATGTACTCATCTCCCTTTTATCCACTATCTCTCCCACCGCACACTCTCTGAAATGCCCGCGCGCGCACACACACACACGCGCACGCATCTCAATTCCCTCAGTCACATACCGTGCCAAGCCCATTAATTTCTCCTCACAAGTCTAGGCAAACAGAGAGAACATTGGGGGTTCTCAAAGACGGGGGGAACATTTCTGGAGTCCGTTCAAACCCACAGTCGGTTTCATCGGCTTTAGAGATTCCCTCGAGTTAATTCACATCAATCAGAAATAGCCCTGTGTATGCGTGACGGCGCGCTCCCAGAGAGAAGCCCGAGTGTCTTGGTTGGTCGCAGGGTCTCACGCCGAGCCAAACCATCCGTCCTTCGGAGGCCCTGTGATGTCGGCTCGCCTTGGTGAATCCCTATCGAACACGACTGAGCTTTTCTCGGAGAATGAATGAATGGAAGGGCTGGTTTGATGACGCACAGCTCCCCTTGTCCTCGACAGGAGTCTCTCCCTCTCTGTATTATCTTCTGAGTAGCTCAAAACAGACCCTTTCTAATGACAACGAAAGAGAGCAGGGAGAAAGGTTAACGGACACAGTAGAGGACTTGCTGTAACTTTCTGGTGTTAAGGGGTGCGCTCAAACGTGCCTTTTCCCTGAATATAACCAGCACTTTCCTCACACAAAACCCCCTGTTGTCTCATTGTTTGCTGGTATAAATGCTCAGCTGGCCAGACTCAAGACAGAAGAATCAAACAAACATCATTTTTGTCCAGCAGACACATAAACGGTCGACTTGTTCTATTAGAGTGTGTGCAGAGGATTTACGGTGGCACAGCAGCCTTGTTTTTGATAAGAGTGTGTGTCCTGGGGAATTTGGACGACCTCGACAAGGTCATCCCGACCTGTTGTATGCCTGGCGCTGAGGAAGGCAAAGATTGGTTTGTGTGCTTGGCTGTGTGTGTGAGGGGGAAATGGCAGCGGGAAGTTTGCCAGAGATAGAAAAATTGTCTAAAGAGATGCCTTTTACTGGATAATCCTCCATGAGATATCCATCTCTCTCTCTCTGAAGAACAAAAACGGCTGAGCAAATGGGCAGCTATCAAATAGAGCAGGAAGAGAAGCCTGTTGAGACGCTGCCTTCAGCCCCAGGGGACAGGGAGGACAACGACCACTTCCCAATTGTCACCACAGGACGGCTGTGTGTGTGTGTGTGTGTGTGTGTGTGTGTGTGTTGAGTGGGTTTGCTTGAATGTTATTCTCCAGATTGTAGGTCAAAGAGGCTTCCCGAAAATCCAATCCGACATGGCTGTGATCACACACACACACACACACGTTGCAGGAGGGTAGATTACACCCTCCGAGCCTGTTTACTCCACCCCCCCCCCCCCTCCCCTCACCTCCACGGTGGCAAGCAGCTCCTAGCAGAGTGGCCCCCACCTTGGAGTGTTTCTGCTGTGCAGGGCCCTCAAGGACACACCCAGGCACATGCCTGTTAGCTTAACTCTGACCTTACTGTTTTTGTTCCTATTTTATTAAATCAGAAACACACACACACTCTTACAGCGTCCTGCCTGGCTACATCACAGCGCAATGGAAGCCTCCACCACGCCACAGGACCGGATCCTTTAGCCAGGGTCAGTGTTTCAAGGCAGCCCTCAGCTGCCACTCCACATGAAAAGGCCCCGACAAGAGGCGGCCCTTCGACGGATCGCTTCCAAAAAGTGGCATCCAGATCTGGGCGCCGCGGCGGCCCGCAGAGCGGTTATTGATGTTTTCTCTCAACCTGAGATCAATGGCTTGTCACAGTTCATTGCCGGCCGACAGAAGTGCGCTGCTCGCTTTGCCGATCAGGTTATGCCTGGCCAAGTCGCTGACGATCAGATCCGTGGCAACCGGGTTACCATGGCGATGAGGGTGCCAAGGGCTTTAGTGGAGGCTCAAGGTCGGAGGCCGCGTCTGTGAATTAACTGCCCCAGAACTGTCCTGGCTCTTGGTTGTAGGGGGATAAACAGACTTGACCTTGGGACGTGACAGGATATTTTCTAGGCCCTGGGGGGGGGTCATTTGTTTGGAAGACCTCGCTTCTCCCAGTGTCTCCTGGGGATGACATAGATCACCTTCCTTCACCCTTTCAAGATATTTCACATACACATTTTTTATTTTTCTATCTGTATGGAGAGTTGCTGTGAGATTTGACAGGCCTACAATTTATTCTGTATTTGCTTGGCCAAATCAATGCTTTAAATCTGTGTCTGAGATTTAATATGTAAAAGGTGGATTTTTTTTTTAAGTTGTTTCAACATGTTGATTCATGACGTCTGTTTGGTTTCACATAAACACTCACTTCCCCAGATTAGACAGCAGAGGGAAAAACAGGCTTTAATTGTACTTAAGGTGATGGATCGGCAAGAAAATAAATGAGGCAGGGAAAACAAAAAATTGTGAAAAAATCTTGGTAGGCCAATATACTATATCAATAACATGATCAAACAGGGGCCATTGAGATCCCACGGAAAAGATCAGCGTCATGCTAGGCAATAATGTGGCATCTGGGTAATGGACCACATCTGAACAATCAAATCTGAACACATCCATTTTGGATAAGAAAGTATGACGAAAATAATAATTAGTTTACTTCCAAACACAAACAAAGCGTTGTCCTGAAAATGATGGTATTACTGCACTTCAACCAGTTTACTGTTTCTTACAGCTAGTGTCAGCAGCAAAACTCATGTGCTGAAGTAATAAGTTAAAATAAAAATGTATCGGTAAAAAGTAAAGATCACTCCTCTCATACCATTTATTTTCACAATCTCAGCATGAAATCAGTGGGTGCAATAACTAGGAAATAAAGGCGTAAACAAAACAAATTACAGGCAATTGTGTGTGAGTTAGTGAGTGAATTAACAGATCCAGTCAATCTACTGGATACAAGCCTCCAGTCATCACTTCCGATTTCCTTTCTGCAGTTGGATAATTGTTTAAGTAAGTTGGCTAATACGGTGTAATTCATTGGGTAATTAGTTGGCAATTTTGTTGACTGAGGTTTGAAATCGCTACATCCACTCACGTGTAATGCATTACCTATCCTGATTTGCAAAATAATTTCACGAAACAGCCAATAATACTGTGTTTCTGTAATAAACAGGCATCTTTTTATAAAGAACATGGCTAAACTATTCTTTGAATTATGGTTTCTCTTGATGTTGAATGAAAAAGTTCATGCTGGATTGCACAAGATATGACTCCGATTTTATACTTGTGTTAACGGCACCATTTGACCACTGCTATTTTATTAGGATTGCTGTGATGCACTGTATGTTCGGAATCGTTTGTAATTCCTAGTTTGTGACTGTAATGCTTTTGTGGCCGTAATGCTTTCACATAAATTAAGGCTGCTATTCAGTCATAGCGGAGAAGAAATTGGTACAAACTCTGGAAAGCTTAGACAGCTCCATAAGCATTAATAAACCACAAAGCAATGGCAAGACTATTCTACGCCGTAGCAAAAGTAATTCAGAGGTTTCAAATCTGCAAGCTGTAATGTATTAGAGACACTAAAGAGTTAAGACGCCTGGAGATAGGTTGATCAGAGTATACGTCACATGGGGTATAAAAGAGTACGTCATCTTATGAGGGGAGATTTTGCCTCTTTTATTCTCTTCCAACTCCCATGCTGTTTTAAGTGGTGAACGCCCACTAGTAATGAGTTCACACCCACTGTTCATTAACATTAATAAGCGGACTTATGTTATTGGCTACGGATAGTAAAATTCCACTGTTGTCATGGCTGCCGCCTGAGTAGTTCGACCTTACTTAAGCTATACTAGCCTGAGTCCATGATTGGTCAATTACATTGACTTCCATTTTCTATGCCACAACAGGCTGTGATTCAGAATGGCTTGTAAAATAAGGTAGATGTGTTGTCAGAGGTAAACTAGGGAAAATGCACAAAACTCAGATTAACCTTTTTTTTGATGTTGCTGGAACAATTCCTCTGGGTGATCGAACAATGCTAGACAAAGAAATATTTAAAATCTGACATTATGGGCCCTTAAAGCTACGTTGAGGTCAGTGAAAAGCAGTAAACTTGTGGTAATTGTAAAGTTCAAATCACTGTAGAGAGTCCGATTAGAACTCTTGTCTTTCTAATAAAGGAGGGGTTCCAACAGCCAGGTTTTGGTTCCAATTCAATAATCTCTTTATTTGACTTCTGTGACACTTATGGTTTCTGTAATCGTTAACAGAATACAAAAATAGAAGCAAGTATAATGAGTAGACCAAATACAAACATACAATAATATCTAGCATAAATCTAGAGAACATTAACTGTGTAAGTCACATGGGTGCCAGTAGAAAGGTCAATCACCCCCAAACAGAATGGCTACACTTGGAAATACACAGAAATAGCAGACCTAATGGTCTCAACACACAGCTCTAGCATAAAGGAAAACAACTCACTATGTTAACATATTACACGTGTCTGCATTCTCCATAGTCACATAACTACCACTACAAACAGTAAATTGGTGACCAAATACTGCATCTCTTTAACACATAAGTAACCTAATATAATTATAAGGAAATACAGAAAGCAACTTACTGGTTTCATAGACACACAAATTCCACTTTACAAACTGATAAACAATAAACTGCAGTATTTAAACCATTTGACCATAGTCTCTCAGTGCACTCATACCTCCATGCTGTTTGTGATCTGGTCTGGTCCTACTTAGCGTGCTCTTGTAATCAAGATTCAGGTGGTGCGCCCTTGTGCTGGCCATTGATTGGCCACTCAGTCTCCACAGTCTTAAAGGAATAGACAGCCTTTCCAACAGTGAGAATTAACAATCACTTGTCTAGCGGGTCCTATTATTCATGGACCAATGCATTTATGTAATTAGTTCACTTAAAAAGTGACATTCACTATTAAACCCTGCTCTAGGTGCATTTGTATTTTTCCCCGACTCGAATAAGCACCACCTTTGGAGCGTAAATAGAGATTTGCACATCCCTACGATTTGCTTAGTTTTACACACCACGTTTTCTTACCACAGCAGTATTACAACCTTTCAACATCTCTTTAGTAAGGAATAGTGAGATCAAGGGAGTATTTTTGATTGATCTAAATTTCTTTTGAATTGTGGTCTTGAAGATGAAAGAGAAATCTTCAGCTGGATCTGATGATATGTATTAGTCCAATCCAGGTAGTCTGAGCTTTCTCCACTGACATCTTGAGGCTGGGCCCAATCTCTTTGTGCCTCTGCATAGCCTGCCCCTCTGAGTTTCTGACAAACTTTGGACGATAGTTATTTTAATGACCCACAACAGTCTCAAATGCTGTGAAAAACGACTGGTGCATTATGGAGTTTGAGGAAACGCTCTTACCAGAGGATTTTGATAAAATATCTGATCCTATTTAATGTGTTAAGACATAAACTGTGAGAGCTTGGAAGGCAGGTACTAAAAGCTAAGGAGGTCCCACCGTGAAAGGATATCCAGGAACTCATCAAACCTAGTAACTTCATGCATGCACGCAATGAGACACAATGCTGGCCTAAGTGGTGAAACTGGAAGACCTGCACCAAGTCCTGCTCTGAAACTTGAGAAAAGCTTGAACAGCATATCACTGTTTCTAAAATCTTAAGCATGAATTCTAGAAGATCAGGTAGTACACGAGTGTAAAGCCTTCTCTGAATTTACAAGGAACAATGTTGTGTCAGGTCATTAAAGGAACTATTTCGGATTAATGAAGACGTAAAACATGAGACGTACACTGTTATTTAGAGAAGGCGGCACTGGAATATCTAACTGACATGTCAGTTCAATCTTCACCAACTACCTGGACAGATCTGGCACAAGTTACACTGGCACAGACGATAATCTTCAGTCGGCACTAGCACTTACACTACCAATTCTTTTCAATTATGTTAATTGTACACCATGCCATCCAATAATCTGTGATTGATCCCGCTATATATAGGGCCATAGTAGGACTAGGACTGCACCCTAAGCCTACTCGTACAATTTCATATTTACTGCAAGATGTTGCAGATCGTGCCCTGAGGGAGGAACACATCTTCCAGGACCATGTCGATCTCTTTGCAGAGTGAGGAGTACCTCCTGGGGTAATTTAGAACGGTGTCCAAGAAGGGCCAAGAAGGGTAAAGGAGCAGCATTTCAGAGAACGATGCATCAATATCAGACATGGGCGCGACAATTTCAGAAAGGATGCAATAATATTACAACAGCTGCAACATCAATTGAAAAAGGGGGCCGAGAAGGGTAAACAAGCTGCATTTTAGACAATGGTGCAACAATTTCATACTTAGGCTTCTGAAATTGTCGCGCCAATGTTTGATATTGTTGCATCATTTTCTGAAATGCTGCTCGTTTACCCTTCTCAGCCACCGTAATTTAGGCTACCAAGAGCCGTCCTCACGGAGCTTTGTGACAGTTTGGGGCCAGGACTGCAGAGCCACACCACGCAGTCCAACCCTGTACCTTAACACATGGAGGTCCTCTTCACCTTGGACTTCTTAGCTACTGGAACATCCCAGAGGAACCTAGGAGACAGGGTGGGCATATCACAGGTGTCAATCAGCCACGCTCTCCCACAAGCATTGGATGGAATTAACCAACACGAGACATCAAATTCCTACAGCAGAACAGGTCCCAGTCAAGACAGGATTCCGTGCTATTGCTGGTCTACCCAACAGCATCGGCACAATAGACTGTATACTTGTGCACATTTAGGCACCCTCTCCAGATAGCCCTCCATAAATGTCTAACTCATTTGGGACTCCCAGAAGCACCTCCTGAATGTAGTCCCTCGTTTCCCAGGACGAGAACACAACCCTTTCCCACAGAACTGTTCTGTAAAATGTATGTCTCTAACAAGGAGTAGCTGGAGACGCATGGCTCACTGGTACGCATCTTTGAGTAAGAATAAATTCCAGCAACAGTGGCCTTTTTCTATAATGCCTTGTTTTATTAGATCTAGGATATGCACTGGCCCAATGGTTAATGACACCACTCACCAACCCCCAGACTCACCAGGAGGTGTCATTCAATCAGCAGCATGCCCATACTCGCTCCACCACTCAGTGCACCATTGGCATCTTAAAAGGACGCTGGATGTGTTTGAACACAGCGGGAGGCAAGCAAAAAGGTGTGTACAGCTGAGATTGTGTGTTTGATTCTTGCAAAATCATTACAGAGCCTATAGACTACCTCTGCCAAATTATATCATGTTTTGCATTTTACTATCTTTGCCCATCTTTTCCTCGTTTTAGGTTTGTAGGATAATCATGGCCTGCTGTGTCTTGCACAACATCGCCATGACACTTGGTGTACCCCTTCCTCTTCGGCCATCACAACAACTGGAGGATGTGCGTCCTGGCCCATTCCTGGGACCAGACAACAGACTTGCTCTCCAAGTTCGACAGCAATTAATCACACGTTATAAATAAATTCTTCAAAACCAATTAGATTTTTACTGTGTGATTGGTTATTGCTTAAAATTTATCTCAAGGAAGAAAAGCATCACTAAGAAAATCAATAGCAAAATTCCAAATCAAACAGAGTTTCGTGGATGTCTATACTTTTTTACATTTACATTAATTTCTTGCCTTATGTTTCGGAGATTGTGGCCAGAGTTGAGGCGATCTTTGTGAGCATTTGGGCCATTCTCTCTTGGTTGTCCAAGACCGCATCTTAGATCAGTTGAGTTAAGGCAGTTGAACGGGACCTGGGTGCACGCATGGAGGTACTGCTACAGGACGGTACTGCCTGCAAGGTTCCAGATTCCAAGGGTGGGAGCCTCAACGGAGGGTCTCCTTTCATAAAGTATGCAAACATAACCATTGTAGTCTCTGTTTGGTCTTTACTGCAAAACCAAATGTCATATTTTAAGAACTTTAGTTCTTTCAATTTCTCTTTGTGCACATACAGTCTCATGCCCTTTTATGGAGCTTGGCGGGGTGTTTACCAATGCTAATTAGATACACCTGGCACACACTTTCAATTTACAAAGAGAATGGGATTCATCAATATAAGAACACAGGTGCAAACAATTCTGCGATTTATGAACACGTCATGAATCCGACGTAGACTTTTCTCAGGAACTTTCTTATGAACAAATAAGAAAAAACTAAAAATATTGGTAAATGAGCCCCATTGATACCGTGCCTACTTTGCCCTGTACCTCTCCGTTAAAATTGGAATTGAAAACTTCATTATTAAAAAGATGAATTACGTTTACAGAGTTCCTTGCTACTAGGGTAGGGTTTTATAGGTGTGTCTATGGTGACTGATAGCTGGATCTCCTTACCATTTTCAAGTGGTGACAATTGGACAATTAGGCCCGGTTTCCCGTACAGGGATTAAGTCTAGTTCTAGTTCTGTTAATGGAGATTCTCCATTGAAAATGTTTTTTAGCCTAGGATTTTGCTTAATCCCTGTACGGAAAACCGGACTTTAAAGTTTAGACTAGCCGACTAGTAAACTTGTTTTAAAAATGTCCATCCCTGGTACAAACGGAGCACGCTGTGACTAGCGACAAGCAAGAGAAAGGGGAGGGCAAAAATAAAACAAGGGAAAGGGCTGGTTTGCTTTCAAAACAGAGTTTGGTTTTGAAGCTAACCAGCTTTAAGATTCTTTGTTTGCAATATGAGACTATCACAATGGAATTTTAACTCATGACAGCTCTCATGCTTGACAATTGGAACATTGGTATGAAATACAGTTCACAATAGTGCAAGTAAAAAAAGTAACTAAATGTACCAATTTTTTTACCACATGCGGAATGCCTAATATCCTGTTGCAGATGAGGGTGCAAAGACCTAGATCCCTTAGCCCCGAGACTATACCTTAGTGGGAACAATTGTTTTGATAGCGCAAAATATTGTCAATAAATGACAACAGCAAATGACAAAAAAGGAATGACATTTAAAGAATTTGTAAAGCTCCGTTGCATTAAAATGTTTGATTTTATTCTAAATTCATCACAAGCCTCTCCAAGCTCCCGTTAGCTAGACATGTACTGTATGTGCCACAGGGTAGTAGTCATCAAGACACGTCCCCTTGCTTTTCACTGTCGCGTCTCTCAAGAACGAGAGACATAGTATAGTATATGATGTCTGTGCCTTAAGCCAGTTGCTCTGTTCAGGTTTGAATCACATGTAATGGAATGCCATCAAGTCCTGTCTCTTTCTGGGTTTTGTGTATTTTAAAAGTCTTACACTCCTCAGGCGCTAACAGTTGTAACACAAAGTACTTCTGGGCCTGGAAGCGCCCATAGATCACGTTTAGCTCTCATCTGGTAGTGATTTGTTGATAGCGGATCTTTATAGTTTGTGATAGCTTGCCGATCTAGACACATTTGTATCAAGATGTCCTGTATAGCTGTCAGTCACCAGACTTTTAGGTGTAAAGCAGGGTCACACTCTCTGAATGCTTGTAAACCCATGTGTTATAGTGGTAGTAGTATTGTTTTGATATGTCATTCCGAATTATGTTTAACTTGGCAAACACCGTCATATACAATAATTACTGTATTTCTATTATGGTTCAACTCTGTATTGAGTTGAGAGGGTTTCATTATCAGAAGAAGCACATACAATGAATATCAAGCTTGCAGTAACTAACCGGCTGTCAAAGCCATAAAAGTACAGCCTAAGATTAATTTAGCTTATTTTGTGTCTCTTTAAGACATGGAAATTATCTATTTTTAACAATACATTCTAACTCCCAACATATTTAGCAGAATTTGATTGGTCCTTTTCTTCTTCATTATATGCTTACCAATTGGCTCCAATTCACCTTATAAACTCAAATAATCAATAAACTATCAGAATAATTCAATCAAAATTTTGCATCCTCAGAATGACCTGCTGTGAGTGCTCATAATTCTTTTCTCATTTATTTAATTCATTGTTATTTAGACCACAAAGCTGCCCCAAAATGGACCTGGGAAATTGAGGGGATTGCAGCTGTGGAGAAACCAATGAGGCACATCATTGTATCATGTACAGTTCCAGGGAAGGCTGACTGGACTCTCTGCCTCAAAGCTGAGCCAGAAGCCCTTAGAAGTAAAGATTGGCTGGCAGTAAAATTATTTATAAAGAATCCCATTACAGCTCTGAAGAGAAAAGTTGTATGCACTACTTAAAGCTGATGCACTATAATTCGTTGTTACTGCTGTAGTCCTCTTGGGCTGGCCTAACCGTCTGGAAATATCAGCTGCTTATTGATTTAGGTTTCCTTTTTATTTTGTTTATGATAAGAAGGGATGGGTCTTTGTTCATTTCTTCAATCATGACTGGCTCATGGTAATCCTACGTGAACAGTCTCAAATTATTCTGTTTGATCAGGAGTAGATTTGAACTTAAACGGCACAATGTAGTTACAAAGTAGTTTTCATTCTCGTCAAAAGTTGGTGTCATTCTCATCAGGATTTGTTTTCAAAGTCAGTCTAATGAAAACTTGTTTTGAATCTCACCACAAGATAGTCATTCTCAGCTGTCTCATCACAACTTATTTTCAAAGTCAGTCTAGCCAAAACTTGTTCTTGATTTCACCAGAACTTGCATTGTTTCTCACAGAGACTTGGCCTGACTAGTGGATCAGCGCCACTATTGCATTATTTGTCTGGGTAGTGGCTAAAGGCTAAAGCCATTAGCTCCCCCACATTGCTGGCTCATATTACTGGCTAATATAAAAAAAAGTATTGTCATTTACAAGCTTAGAATAAGTAAGTCAAATTATAAAATAGTTTTTGGTAACGTTAGCCTATATTAGCCAGCAATATGGTGGAGCTAATGGCCTTAGCCACTAGCCAAACCAATAATGCAATGGCGGCTCTGCTCCACTAGTCAGGCCAAGTCCCTGTGAGAAACACTCCCAAGTTCTGCTGAGATCGAGAACAAGTTTTGGTTAGACTGACTTTGAAAACAAGTCCTGATGAGACTGACGTCAAATTGTGACGAGACTGACTTTACGTTCAGCTAACTGAGAATGACACCATCTTGTAGTGAGATTGAATACAACTTTTCGTTAGACTGACTTTGAAAACAAGTCGTGATGAGAGTGACACATGTTTTGACGAGAATGAAAACAACTTTTCGTTAAACTGACTTTGAAAGCAAGTTTTAGTGACAATGACCACAAGTTTTGATGGGATTGATACAAAGTACGACTGAGACTGACACATGTCCCAAAATGGACACCGTATTGTTGAGTTATGTTATTGGCATTGTCATGGCTGCGGCCGGAGTAGTTCAACCTTACTTATACTAGCCTCAGTCCGTCATTGGTAAATTAGATTGACTTCCATTTTCTATGTCACAAATGACTGCAATTCAGAACAGCTTGTAAAATAGGGTAGATGTGTTGTCAGAGGTGAACTAAAGAAAATGCTCAAGGCACAGATTTCACTTTTTTATGTTGTTGGTACAATCCCTCGATGATGCTAGACAAAGAAATATTCCAAATCTTACATTATGGTCCCTTTAACTAATGCACAATGACCAATTACCCTCTAGACATATCAGCTGTTCATATTATTGTTGTATATTGATAGAGCACTAGTAAAAGTAAAAAAAAACTTGTATTACAGTTTCTGTGTTAAACATTTTATATAATAAAGCACTCCTGTTGCTTTAATTAGACTGTATTTTCTACCATGTTTGTAAAGAGTAAAGTAAAACATGCTCTTTTTAAGTGTGTGTGTCAAGGGGTCCCCAGGGATACTTAAAACCTGAAAGGGTTCCCCAGTGATACTTAAAACCTGAAAGGGGTGCCCAGGGATACTTCAAACCTTAAAGGGTTCCCCAGGGATACTTCAAACCTGAAAGGGGTGCCCAGGGATACTTAAAACCTAAAAGGGCTCCCCAGGGATACTTAAAACCTGAAAGGGTTCCCCAGGGATACTTAAAACCTGAAAGGGGTGCCCAGGGATACTTAAAACCTGAAAGGGTTCCCCAGGGATACTTCAAACCTGAAAGGGGTGCCCAGGGATACTTAAAACCTAAAAGGGTTCCCCAGGGATACTTCAAACCTGAAAGGGGTGCCCAGGGATACTTCAAACCTGAAAAGGTTCCCGCGAGTGATGACCACATTGAGTTATGAGGAACATTCTATATATTTTTGTAACTTGTTAATTTGAAGAGATGTTTGTGCTTACACTGTTTCATTTTCTCATTTCCATTAGCACAAACTAAATATTATGTGATAGGCATGCTGCCAAATAAAGAGTTTAAAACTGAAATGGATTATCCAAATGATGTATCGTGTGATACGCCTGAATGTGTCTAGCTGGTTAAAACTTGATATACTCAGACTGCTGTCTAGTCACTAAAATGATTATTTTAAATTAAAGAGTCTTGGCAGCCTATCAATCCATACTCAACACACAATAACTACCCACCTTCTTGGATTCCTTGTTTGTAAATCAATTCATGGGCTCGTGTCTCCCTTTGTCTTTCCGCAGTCTCTTCCCCATTCTGCTTGCTCATCAACATTCAGCACAGAGTGTCTCGGCACTTCCTGTAAAATGGCCGCCACCCAGCCACACTGCAGCCAGCCTCTGAAACGGTCTCCCGCTGTCTCCAGACGAGGGGTCTATTCAAGTCACACCGGATGAGGTTTCAATAAGGAGCTGGTGCCAGAGAGCTTCTGGGAAAGGATTTGACAAAATATACTGTAATGCCCCCCCCCCCCCCCCTCCTTCCTTCCTTCCCTCTCCGCCCACCCTCTGTTGTCTCCTCCTGTTACTCCAGCAGCAGCGGCTCACACTCCACCAGTTCTGTCCCCCTCCTCCACGTGTAATCACCCAGACGCACTGATAAGGCTGCCTCCGCGCCATAAATATTTGATTGCACTCAAATGCACAGTCCACGTTGGGACGCTGTGTAATGCATGAAGGCCGAGAAAAGACAGGATTAGGGTGGGCGAGTGTGGTCGGGGTAATGGGGCACTGCTTTGACACGGTGGAATTTGATAGGGTATTCCGGTGCCAAAAGGGCACCCGCAGCATATGTTCAAGGTCAATTGACGTTTCTGCTGCTCTGTCCCCCACTGACCCTCCCACACACGTCTGTGACGCAAATTCGTCCTTTGTGTCTCCACACACACACACACACACACACACACACATCCAAGGCCACCCTCTGCATGGCGGGAGCCTGGGGCTGTGTTTCAAAGTCATTATTCAGGCTGATTGTGGTGCGCCGTGAGTCCTAACCTTCTGACCGGCTAACGGAAAATGGAGGGCCAAATGTCTAAGGGAGGCGGAAAAGATCAACAGGGGGAGAGATTAGGGATAAACAGGGAGAGGGAGAGTCACTCAGCAAAGACAAAGAGAGAAAGAGAGAGGCATACAGAACGACAGTTGTCCTCTTTGGCGAGGCCGAGGATCTGACAGGACCACGTCACGGTGACAGAGGGGAATCCTCCTGACACTGTGGAGATGAGATTCCAGTGTTTGCCACTCCACTCTCCCACAGGCTACTCATGTCAAACTAAGTAGCTCAGAGGGAAGTCTGTGCAGCCCTTTTCACTTCCGTCATCGTTAAATCACATTCCAGACCCAGTTTGGTTCTAGAATTTGGCCTTTGTGCCTTTTTTTACTACCTGCGGTCCACTCCACTTCACAAAACAACCCAGTCATTTGGGATTTAAAGGCAGCCATGAAAAAAACAATGCAACTCCAATGTAATAATGACTCAACGTGACACACGGTTGGTTATCGCAAGAGCATTTCAAGCGGGATACAGCCGAACATGAACGTCAACACATCCCCTTTGCTTCCCAAATGACCTTCCCTGTCACTCTCCCAGTGGCTGCAGTATCTCCTTCTCCTTGACCAGCATCAGGTCATCTCCATCCAGATACCTGCGGACTGGGTTCCAGAGAGAGACAAATGCTTGTTGAGGCCTAGCGTTGATTGGTCTCCACCAGCAGATAGGATCCCTGTATCAGATGCCCTCAATCTCCTACAAAGGAGCCCGGGGCAATTGTAATTGCATCCTGGGAAGGCAAACATTCGTCTATTCTAGCAGGTTCTTCTGTCAGCCGAGCGTGCGGGTGCCGCTTCCGGCGTTTAGTTATCAGGGTGACATACGTGGCAGCTTTGTGAAGGTCCCCAGGTATTTTTGGCTCAGATCCAGCGACGACTTTCTGCTGGAGGGAAGGGGAGCCGAAAAGGGGCCAGTCTAGAATCCGATAATCATCTCAGATGATCTGAGATATTACTGTCAGTTTGATGTCGGCTGTTTTCCCCAGGGCTGCCGACTGATGCATTCGGAAAGAGCACGAGCAGACACTAACAGGGATACTTATCCGTCAATCAAACAAGGCTGCAGAAACACTATGAAGCGAGCGGACTGGAGCAGGTAATCATTGTCAGTCCCTCCTGGACATGTTCCCTTTATCCATATCCAAATATATATATATATATATATTAGGGTGAGAAGTTCAGCCATTCGTGAGGGACTCGGAGTAGAGCCGCTGCTTCTTTGCGTAGAAAGGAGCCAGTTGAGGTGGTTCGTGTTGATATCCAGTGGCAACATATACGGTCTGACTAAAGGAGCTCATTTGCCAAGAGGGTACTTTGTTGTTCACAATGGATTTGTGTGCATATTGAGTTATTCATAAGTTGGAAACGTCTGTGCAGCTACTGAACAGATAATAACGTAAATATTCATGTCGCTCTCTTTGGTTCAGGCGCTGGGATCAGTATTTTGTTCAGAGTATTTTGTTCAGACCCTAACTTGTCTGAACACAGAGTATGTATTGCAGAGGGTGAAGGGCAGTGCGTTGGGAAGGTAATATAGTCAGTGGTCAGGTTGACCATGCCAATCTTTCAATGACGCTGAACCATTGACATCCCACAATGCATGTCTTGCTGTTATTTTCTCCAGAGTCTCAATAAAAGAAAACTATACACGTTGATGGTCCAATGGCAGATATAGAAAATGGTAATACAGCATTTACCACAGACAGTGCATACTGTAGTCTCCACATCCGCTTATATTTTAAGAATAGAACATCCGTTGTTATCCTTTGCTGAACTCGTAATGGCCCGTTGTTGAAGCCTGAAGCTAATGGGGACTTTGGCCTCTAATAACGGGGTATCATCAAAGCCTTCCCCCCTAACAGCCTGTGAGTGTGGCCTCCTGGGCACCAGCTGGTCCTAGGGGGCCTGGAGGTTTGACAGCTCCAGTAATTCCTTGAGGCTCCTTCCCCCTAGACTTAAGGCTTTCAACCATCCCTCGTTTCTAGCTGTTATTATCCCTCTTTTCCCTCGCTCCTTCTCTCGATATATACACACACACACCTACGCACACACACACAGACTTCAAACAGCATGCGTGATGGTAGGTCACATTCTCTGTGCTGTTCATGATGGACGATGCTATGCTTGTGTGGTATGCTAAGCACAAGGGCTGCAAAGCTAAGGCTTTTCTTCAGCACACAGGAATAGTAAACATGGCTTTGTTCTGTCCTATTCAGATTATTCTGCCTCCTCTGGCTTCCTGCTGCACTGTACTGTTTCTCCCTCGGGTCCCTATAACTTTACCAATTCCCAGTGGACCTCCATATCCTGAAATGTGCAGCCTCTTTTATAAATATATAGTGAAGCTTCCCCCTTTTCAAGTCCCACACAAAGGCCCCAGCCTCCCCGCTGGCTCTCCTGCTCGCTGGGAGCACACAGGTCGTTTATCATTTGTTACCGTAATCCAGCGTGCCAGTGATGTCACATGTAATCACAGTTTTTGTGCTGCTGCCTTCGCTCCTCAGTGGAACTGATAGGTCGACTGAGTGCCGCCATGACACGGATTCTTTTCTCTCTTTCTTACAATTGAATGTCTCTGTTTGCTAGTCGTGCAATGGCGGTCAGCAACAGCGCAGCAGTAGAAACGCTGAGAGCGCCGTCATCAAAACTTTGGGAAAATCCTGCTGACGTGCGACCATTTAAACAGAAACTCATACAAGACGTGGCAGGAGGAATGCCTTGAGAGTGTGTGCCCCAGCCTCCCCACAGCACAGCATGTAAAGTGTGGGCGAAATTGAATACTGTGAAGTCCTACAATTGAGGAATACGCAATAAACCAGATGGGAATTCCTATTGCTTATGGGGACTCACAAGCCAAACAACACCTGTTGAGGCGAGGTGAAACAGGTAAAGTGTAGCTCTTGAGTCGTTACGGCGTTTTGTGGTCTGTTGCTCTCTTAGTGGAGAGTCCAGCCTCAGCACTACTGCATATCGCTCCACCCCATAACAACCCACTTTGTGCTGATCACGCTGAAAGGCGACGACAAAAAGTTTGGGCTTTGAGGAGGCGCTGAAGTGGATGTCCTCGCTTTCTTCTTGACAAAGAGACAGCTTGTGAGCGTGTGCTGGTATCCATCAGCAATATGGCGTCTCACCCCAGGAAGTACGGACTGGCAGCTCCCATGAATCCATCGTTGTCAGCATCAGCGTTACAGAGTGACAGATGCTATTAGGAGTGCTTATCTTCCCAAAAAGGACTGGGAGCAGGGAGCTTTAAATATGATTTCACCTTGACCACGTTCAAAACCTGCTACAGTCGGAAGGGTTTAAGTGTAATGCTACTGGGTGTGAATATTGCCTCAGAAGGCTCTTTTACGGGCAGGCTGTCTATTTTGTGGGAAAATGTACATCTATCAGGACGGATATTATGTAAGGTGTGGTGATGTGTGTGCGTGTGTCTTTTGCATAAGCAGGGCTGAACTCTAAGCAGAGAAAGGGGCAATTGGAGAGGGGTGTAAAAAGATTGATAATTAGAGATAAAAAGAGAGCCTATTAAGGAGACGCATTGTATGCAAAAGAGAGAGAGTGAACAAAAGAGAAAGAGATGGAGAGAGCAATACGGCAAGATTAAGAGAGACAAAGATAGAAAGCAGTTGTCTTCCAGGAAATGGACCAGGGGGGAGATCAAAGAGGCCCGGGAGACGGCGGCTGCTGCCAGGATCATCTCTCCTCCTAATGAGCACGGAGAACACGGGGGCCTCCATACCTGTTCCCCCGGGGTCTCCGATCCCTCCCCATATCCTCGGCTCAGCCCCGCAGTCTGTATAGGTCAGCTTCTCTGCGGGTCACACGCTCTAAACCTCCCTCAGTGTGTCTCTCCGAGTCACGCTCAAACAGAACCCCGACGCCATGCCGTCAGCCTACAGAGCTCAAACAAACCCTACCCTGACACCCGTGCACACGCCAGCACACATGCAAAGCAACACTCTCGGCTCTCCATGGCAACTGCCGGAGAAGCTGCAAAGCCACGGAGCACCATTAGTCATATCCTCTTCAAAGAGCCGTGCTGCAGTCAATCAGCGTTCTTCGGGATACAAAGCTGCGCTGCCGTGCGTCACAGCAGCAATATACAAGAGCATGTAAATGAGAAGCTATGATTGGGATAATGAGCTGTAACGAGGCCAGCTCCCCACGTAGGAGAGGGTCAAGAAGGACCAGACAGAAAAACGCCACGTGGATTCTACTTGATGCGGGAACATCACCAACGCTGCGGCCTGAGGCATACCTCCAGATCGAAGAGGTTTGTTCATCCATTACCCACCAACCTGCGGGCCTTTCGTCCCAACAAGCAGCCAATCTGTCCCACATTCAGGTCACATTTGAAAAGTTCCGACTAAGCAATTATATCGGAAGAGTGATAAAAAAAAGATTGGAAAGAAGGGTACCCTCTCATTCAAATTCAACCCAAACGCCAACTTTGCCAGTAGAGAGAGAACCTGCCGGTCTACTCCGCCATTGCCTGCGCTCAGCCCACTCAAAAGCCACAAGAAAGGCAAAAACATTGCAGCTTCAAAAGCGACATCAAGAACATCCACTTTCACTGTCAAAGTCTCCGGAGACGGAAAAGTGAAACGGAGAGCTCCTGAAGCTGGTATTTTCATATGCAAGACTGCGCAACACTTCAGAGCGTCCTCCCGGCTCCGGCAGACTAAGGGTGTCGTCGGCTCGGTCCCCAGGTGGGAGCGTCTGATCCGCCTTCAATCACTTCACTTCTGTCAGCCCTTCAAAGTGCGGCGGGGGAAAGTCAGACCCCTCGTCTCTGACTCGGGGTGGAGCTGGTGTCTTGGTCTTTTCCAAGCAAAGGAAGGCTCTTCTGAGTGTGGATGACCCGAGTCACATGGCTCCCTCATGAAACTAGGACGACCCCACGAATCTTCATTTTGGGTCTCAGTTATGGGGGTGAACTGCTGCAGTGAAAGTCGAGAATGTGTGTTGACTTGAGGCTAATTGGTTTGTCTAGTCTCTCTTGGTTTGTGTTTTCTTTCTGTGTATCTCATGTCACACCTCTTAGATTTCAGTTCCTGATACGTTAATGCCAGTCTATCCGACATTGCATACTCTCTTCAAGAACTATGGTAAAAAGTTGCACCGATGCATTTTGAAACTCAATTCATTTGTCAGCCATTCATGGTGCTACCCATTCACTGTGACTAGAATTCGGTTCCCACAACTGCCCTCATAATTTCTGTCCGGGGATTAATCGTTGATGATTCATCACCAAACAAGAGAGGTTGAACATAACAAGTGACTCTCCCTGCCGCCCATTCCTATGCTCGTGCTCCACGCCCATGCCTCTCCGATACTGTCTCCGATAGGCCGATGCAGCGCAGTGATAAGGACTCCCATGTTCCCTTGTGCTCCGCCGCTCATCAGAACCAGCCGTGCGGAACTAAAGCCACCCTTCAGACAGGAGGGAGCGCTGGGTGGATTTGTCTCCGCTCTCACCCCTCCCTGAATCCCGCCATCGGCACCCATCTTTGCTGTTACTGTAATCAAGACCCCATCTGAGATACGCCACAAATTCAGGATATCTTTAAGAAATATATTAATCTTTTTCTTTATGGAAAGGTTGGATAGCACTTCATGAGATTTTTGACAAAATGAACTAATCGTTATCAAGCACCAATAGTCTTCTGGAGTGCTAAAGGCAGATATGAATCTGATCTGCCCTTATCATCTATTTAGAAATAATACGTATGTTCTTTTCTTCCCATAATCTGTTATTTTTTTGTTATAAACTCACAGTAGGTTTGAGTTGAAAAATATTTAACTCAAGGGCTTTTTGGTAGAGATAAGAAAGACACTGTTTCTGTGAACAGCAAAGGAAACAGAATTTGGGATTTAGGTTAGTGTTAATTTTCCATTCACTACAGCTGAAATAATGTTAAATTTTCTTGTCAACAATGTAAAATAACAATTTGACTGGAGCCCTGTCAATTTGACTGGACCCGACGCACTACACTCTCCTCCTTATGTGACTGCATTTCACTGTCAGTTAAAGTGTTTAAAACCATTGTTAACATTTGTAATAGTGACAATTTGTGTTTAATGTAACACTCGATAGAAGTGAAACTCAAAGAAATATAAAGGAAGTGGTATGAAGTTATATATAAACTTTAAGATTCTGCTTGACTCGCTGATGTGATGTTAAAGGCAAAATCGGTCAAACCTATTCAGCAAGAAAAGATTCATGACTAAGCATTTGTTTTTAGAGCTAAAAATAGTAATAGGAACTTGTGAAAAGAGAATGTTCCAGGGTTAGGTGAATTAGAGTTGTTCTTGCTGTAGTCTATCAGAGTGTAAATAAGTTTTAGATGGGAGGGACTCAGAATCTAGAGCAATGACTCATGGGAAGGGTGAGTCAGGGAGGATATGATAGTGGTCGAGTTCCTAGTTTTATTTTGCAAAACCCAAAAATTTTATTTCCTCCTCGTTGATCTCCGTTCAAAATGAGGTGAAATGCAACCATGAAGTTATATTGAACTAAATCCTGAGAAAATAAAATAAGGAAACTGTCAGAAGTCCTGCGTGGCGAAGTTTCAATCAAAGCAATCCTCTTCAGATACTTCCCGCTATTTTAGTCGCAAGCCAGGTCATATTGGAAATGTCCCTGGGTGGGAGGAGGCAGCCAAATGAACCCAGAGAAAGTGGAGTCATGCAATGGGTTGGATTGAATCCAAATTTCCCCTTTTCAGAGAAAACCACTCCATCTTTTCATCATAACTCGCAGCACTTCTAATCACCCTCTCTAGAGGTGGCTGTGTGTCCCAAACGGGAAGCCTAATTACTTGTTTCAAAGAGTAGCTTCAATTTGGCATTTTCTCTGCTTTCCAGTCTCTTTGGGACGCTCAGCTTGACTTTAACTTTGATCGCTATCACATTTAAGTTTATATGAGGCTTAATTTTACAACGTTACCTTTCGAGCAGACTATATCTACACTTATTCTCTTTAATAAGTAATGAACAAGACTTGATTAGGAACGAGGATGCTGGGACATGGCAAATACTGAAGTATGAAAAGTTGTAGTTTTACACTATAATGACTTTTTAATCTCTAAACTGACTGTAAGCTTGTTAAGGATGTTCTATCTTTTTTCATGCATGCCACTCATTTTTGCATTGTACAGTAGAAGATCTGCAATGTGCATTTTTTTAATAATCCTATTGGAGCTTGTCGTCGTACTGAGTGACAGATGCATGCGCTAGTTTGTGTGCCTGTGTGTTTGTGTGTTAAGTATGTATTTATGAGACTCAAGGATTAGCATTGTAATACGTAGGATACAACCACACTAAACTGTTGAGGTTAAAAGGTTAACAAATACAGCCAGATGCCTAATACAAGTCTGTGATATAAAAAGTTCTCCAAATAATCATTTGAGAATGTTCGGGGTTATTAATTGTAATAAATAAAATTTTAAAAATTTTAAATTAAAAAAGAGATTGGTTCTAATGAGCACAACCAGTTTCAGGAAAACACAAGCAGTGAAGACACCAGTGCACAAACTGGTGTCACTTGTAGGGGGTGCACACATTCAACACAGCAAGAGTACTGAAAGTGCGGGTCCAAACTTCTCCATAGACAACCTACAGTACTCTCTCTCTCTCTCTCTCTCTCTCTCTCTCTCTCTCTCTCTCTCTCTCTCTCTCTCTCTCTCTCTCTCTCTCTGAGGCTGATTCTGCCCTAAGCCTCCCGGACAGGTCTGCTGTGGACAGTCTTGTTTTATTGCCCCTGGTTAATCTCCTTAAGTCTTATTGCCGGGGGGGTCTAATTAATATACATGATGTCTAATGGTGTGGGGGCATTGTATCCATGGATTATGATCAGCTTCCATCACTGGGGAGGAAATTAATGTCCTTTGATGGGTACTAATTGGCACTGTGCCTGCCGGCTGAGACACTGTGTGTGTGTGTGTGTGTGTGTGTGTGTGTGTGTGTGTGTGTGTGTGTGTGTGTGTGTGTGTGTGTGTGTGTGTGTGTGTGCGCGCGGTGGGTGGGTGCGTGGGTGGGTGGGTGGGTGGGTGGGTGCGTGCGTGCCTGTGTGTGTGTGTGTGTTCTTGATGGGTAAATCTTATCTGTGAAAGGTTAAATGCTATCTGTGCAAGGCAACACCCGCTGAACTCAGGTTACATGGGGATCAACCCCGAAAAACTGTGAAAAGTATCACTATATCACCTTCCCTTTTTTATGATGCATAATGAGTTAGTCTGATGGACTCCCTTAGTACCCAGAGCGAGACAGGGGGAGAGAATAAGACAGAGAATTAAGGAGAGAGACTTGGAGAGCGGGATCCTCCAATTTCAGCCCAAAACATCAATTGTGATTCAATTCAGCAACAGCACAATCCTTAGCGAGACAGTGTGTAATGTGCTATAGATTCACAAAGTCATTTTCCATCCAATGTCTCTGTCCCTCTGCAAAGGCATCCTTACTACTTATGCTATAATGATGACATAAAACAAGAATTACCTAGAGTGGCATTTATTTTTTTATCTTAAGAACCATGGTTATTTTCAAAGCAAGTAGGTCCAAATGTGGAGGGTAAATGACGTATGGTACATTCTGTACGGAGTGCAGCAGACAGTCCAGTAGTCTCCTACTACGTCCCGGAGTTTGGTGAAAGTCTGAACGCGCTGGTATGTTATGTTGGTAGAATACTGACTGCGTAATGTTGGGAAGTGAGTGGTTTAACGTCTACAAAACAGATCGCCAGCACACAAACCCAGAGATGCGTGGAACGAGAGTGAGCGTGCACACAAACCCAGAGAGGAGTGGAACGAGAGTGAGCGTGCACACGAACCCAGGAGTGGAACGAGAGTGAGCGTGCACACGAACCCAGAGAGGAGTGGAACGAGAGTGAGCGTGCACACGAACCCAGAGAGGAGTGGAACGAGAGTGAGCGTGCACACGAACCCAGAGAGGAGTGGAACGAGAGTGAGCGTGCACACGAACCCAGAGAGGAGTGGAACGAGAGTGAGCGTGCACACGAACCCAGAGAGGCGTGGAACGAGAGTGAGCGTGCACACAAACCCAGAGAGGAGTGGAACGAGAGTGAGCGTGCACACAAACCCAGAGAGGAGTGGAACGAGAGTGAGCGTGCACACAAACCCAGAGAGGAGTGGAACGAGAGTGAGCGTGCACACAAACCCAGAGAGGAGTGGAACGAGAGTGAGCGTGCACACAAACCCAGAGAGGAGTGAAACGAGAGTGAGCGTGAAAGGTGAGAACGGCGTGAACTCCCCTTTCTCTTTTCTTCCCACTTTCTATGTTGTCACTTGCTTTTCTCTGCCAATCTTCCCTTTTCCCCTCCATACACCAACTGTTTATCCCATCCTACTTCTTTCTGTCTCCCCCTTGTTCTGCACAATTCACCCCTTCACTCTCCTGTCACCACTCCACCTCTCCCTCCCTCCTCTCCTCTCTACTGTCCTCCTCCCATCCTCCCATCCCTCCAGCCTGCGCGGCCCTCTCCCTGCTCCATTGCTCTTTATGACCTGTAATCCATGCTTATTAAACAAGGTGCCTGTGCCATTAGGAGGGGAAAATGAGGCATAATGGTAAAGCTACTGGCAGCGTGGTGTCGTCGCCCCCCCCCCCCCCCCCCCCCCCCTTCATGCCACCTTGCATTTATGGGCACCGCTACATTAGCAGCCTAATTCCAGCGGCCGCGCATCACTGCCTCGGAAAACATTTTCTCCTGTTTTTCTCGGCTGGCTCTGAAGCCGTTAGCGGAGCGGTCTGGGGCGGGCGGGGTGGGGGGGCCGGGCGGGGTGGGGGGGCCGGGGCTGGGCAGGTGGTGCAGCTCCACTCTGTCCCACACCGTGTAATGGAAGCGCTTTGTCACTCCGCATGTCCATCCACCACGGACGACACTTTGAACCTCAGATAGAGCCGCGAGAAGGACGCCAATGGATCTTTTGGAGACTGTGTGTGTGTGTGTGTGTGTGTGTGTGTGTGTGTGTGTGTGTGTGTGGGCACTGGACGTATGCCCCCGCTCAGCCTGAGGTAGCTAACGGGGAGGCCACGCAGAGTTGAAGGTCCCCTGCGTTGCCACGGCTCCATGTGTGAGTTATGTATGAGTCACGTATGACCAGGGGCCCCAAGTCGGGGAACAGAGTTTGAAGGCTGTACCTTCTGGGACAGGTATGATTTCCGTAAGCTTAACCTTTGCCCTCACAGGTAAGCACCAGCCCACTGCAGCACAAATAAACCCCCAGGCTTTAATTGCAGTGTGTCATAATCACAGGATTGTCCATTGAAGAGTGCGTCGGTGAGTTTTGTTGACCATACACTTGGACTGCTTTGGGCCCTATTTGTGTACACGATTCTATTAAAGGAGTACTGCCGCTGGTAAATGGTGTGCCCAAGCACACTAATTAAAATTAATGGGCAGCTATGGGAGCAGGAAATGTGGTCTCCTTTCAAGTGAACGTTGCATTAAGGGTGTGAAAGGGCCGACAGCGTGGAGTTACTCTGCCCCCGTGCTTACACACAAACACACTCGCTGACTGCTGGCTACCTGCCCGTAGAGCCAGGGAGTCCTAGGTGACGAGTGGGCAGTGCATTGCGAAACAAATGATACCCATGGCAAGGAGCGCAAGAGGCACCATGAATCTCCACTTGCCGGAGCTTGTACGTGTGTGTCTGTGTGTCGGTTCCCGTGCCAACATTTTATTCTCCGCCGGTAACATTCGGCTTCAAGTTCCCGTCTGTCCGTTGGGTCGTGTCCTAGGCGGCCATAGAGTTGGCGGTGGAAATCCAACTCCCCCCCCCTCCCGCCCACGCCTCCACAGCACACACCGCCAGGCTCCTTTCTACTGTGAAATGTGTGTGTGAGCTTGTTTTTGAAGTGTGTGTGAGTTAAAGAGGAGTGACTGAGAAGAGTATCACCATGGGAGCTCTGGGGGGCTGTGGTCTGCCGAGCGGACACAGTCACAGGGCTGGTTATAATCACAGCGTACTGCACTGTGGATTTACTGCCCACTCATCACCACTGGCCCCATGCTATCGGTGTATTCCCACATCGGAGATGTACAACCCTAGCTGTTTCGGTAAATGCGCACAGTAGTAGGTTCTTATTATACCAATGCTGTGAAAGGTGACGGCTACTATTTCTGTTAACACAAGAAGTTCCATCTTCCTGTATGAAATGCTCATCAAGGTCATTTGTTTCTTAACGAGTGAATTAGTTTACTTTCAGCAATATGAAAGTGAATATTGGTCTTCCCCAGAAGTTCTCTGTCCAATACACTCACTGGCAGATACTGGCCAGGTACCTTTATCTAGTTCATTTTTGAAGGACTATTAAATGGATACTTCTGAAAATGTGGTGGAGGACAAAAGTTTGTCATCATTTTAGTTCAGTTAGGACAGCTAATAATATGTTTAATAGTTTATTGCAATACATGGTAATACATTGAGATTGGCATCAAGGGTCTGCTGCTCTGAACTGCTTCCCCGCCTGTCGTCTTATACAAATGCTAAGTGAACCACCATTGGTAGGGAGCATTATCTGCAGAATCCCCCATGTGATACAAAATAGGTGGAAGCTGGGGTGGAGGTGGGCAGCAACAAGAGCGGGTGCATAGTGTGGTGCAGCAGCCAGCGAGCAGTTGTAGGAGCAAGTGTGGTGAGTGACTGCGGTTCAGTAGGCCGAGTTAAACTATCGAGCGTGTGCGACTGGTTGATTTACGTGACGTTGATAAGTGCTGCATCTGAGTTGCCTGCCCGAACTAGCTCTGCCAAGGCGTCGCCTCATTTTTGGGTCGGTTATCTGCTCGGCTGGCCACACCTTCCCCCGATGTCGCCTTGGCAACGCAGAAGGTAATAGGCTAACCGACATGAGCCCGGCTCACGCGAGTGAGTTCACACCAGGTAACGTGTTCGATCCCTCTCCCAATCTCATTACCTAGCCCGGCGTGTTTAAGACGCGGGAGCCAGACGTGGTGGCATGCGCTTTATGGGTTTTCCTCCTTGGCTGCTTCAATCAATGCTTTATTACCCACAAGCAATATGGAGAGCTTGCTCTGATCAATGTGCCCGATACGGCTCGCTGTGGTTGCCGCGTCGCCTGCTTTCGCCCCCCTACGGTCTACTCAGCCGCTACGCCCACATCCACACCTTCTCCTGCTGCCTTGGTTCTTGTCTTTCTGCCTTGGTTTGCCAGTCGCCCATCATCACCCACCATGAACATGTTTTAAATAATAACAATTATAAAAATGTACCCCAACCCAAAAATGTGCATTTTAAATGTGCTTAATATACTATACTATATTAATATAATACTTAATGTGCATTTTAAATGTATTTAATATACTATACTATACTAATATAGTACTTAATGTGCATTTTAAATGTGCTTAATATACTATACTATACTAATGTAATACTTAATGTGCATTTTAAATGTATTTTTTGTTGTAACACACCACATCATCACACTTTAAAGTATTTAAATTTAAAGTCAATTGTCAGTTGTTATTTCTCATTGAATTGGAACAAGCAGGACAGTGTTTCCGAGTGCAGAAGACGGGTGTTTGTCGACTCCTTGTATTCCTCTTCTCCATCAGACTTCCTTACCCTCTTTTGTATGGAGAGGATTGATGTGGAGCGGACCTCACTGTCAACATTGTAAATCAACAAATAAAAAACACAGACACAAACCAGTCTCTTACAAAGCCCTCTTGTGAATTAAACATCAAAAGAGACCACGATGGTGAGTGCTGCTATTTCTTCTTCATTTGTCCCAGTAGAACACAACCATGGCATTCTAAAGAGCACCAACATTCCCTAGAGGAAAAACCTAATACTTATTTTCAAAGTAAAGCTGATGCACATAATAGGAATGTATTTGGGGATGTGATGTTTGTTGTTTACTTTGTGGAATTCTCTGTGGGAGAGTGTTTGTGAGTCACCACTCACAACCATACACATGAGGGTGGACTGAGACTCCAGTCACGTGCTTGCTATAGTGTCTGATGTGTTTGCGTGTGTGCGTTTGTATGTTGACTGTGGGTGGTGGGGAGCATGGTGGTTGGGGAGGTGGAAACGGCCTGTAGCTCAGCTGAATAAAATAGTTAGGAGCCCATGACCTCGCATGATTTGCTAAAATAAACTGCTTCCAAATCGATATCTACGTGCCCTATGATTACTTGTCAGGACAAGGCTACAAAAAGCAGCCACAAACACCTCAAAAGACTGCAGTAAATACTGTGGTTCTGAAAAGACTGCAGTAAATACTATGGTTCTGAAATGGAGTTGACGGCACATAAAACAGCGATGGGCCAAAGTTCAGAGCTGTATTGAGCCGTCACAATCAGAGATTCGGAGCACCGTATTGACTAAAGTGAAACACTGAACTCCAGCCACTCAATTCAAATTAAGTTGGGAACAGTGCCCTTAATGAAGACGCCTGATTCTGCAGTCGATCTGTAGCGAATAACAGAAACACACGTGTCCCTTCTGATGCTCCATCATGTTTTTCCCACACACACACACAGTCGACTTGTAACCTCTAAAGTAAACTTTTACCTAAATTTGGAAGTCAGAGCACGCGGTGTGGAGGTGCACAGGTGTCCTGCCAACATGAACAGGAATGATATTCCCCTTTGTGTTTCGCTTCCCTCCTCCGTTTGAAGCACGTGGTAGTTGGCTCTCTCCCGTCTGCGGCCCGGTCTTTGAAAAACAACTCAACTGTTCTCGCTAACTTCAGGACGTCTCCATGCCTTTCATGTGATGGCTCCTTGATGCGCGGGATAAATACTTGGCAGATGTTTCTTCTGCCTCCTGAGGCGAGCCGACTAACTTCGGTCCTCGGCATGAAAAGCTGTCCGATTATGAAGCATGGCGTGGCTTTTACAGTAGCCCCGATACAAAGTGCTGACAAAGGGCAGAACACACCAGAAGATCTTGTTTGTAATTGCCTCAGCTTCAAAGGCGTTCAGCAAAAAGACACTCGCTCACTCCACTTCTATGCATGTTGCTTGACGCTTTCAAGAGTGATTGCTTGGGATGTAAAGCATGTGCGCTGCTTTGCACGTGAGCAAATATTGGTGGGGGGGGGGGGGGGGGCGGCAACTGAAAAACATCATCAATACAAACAGCCTGACATCCAGCTGTGAAAATATCCCCAGCCAGGATTCCTTGAAACATAATTACAAAGGGTTCCAATACAAAAGATACCTTCAAACCCAGTGTGGGGGCACAACTGGCCAACAATTGTACAGGATTACCGCCTCATTATTCCAGTTATCTGAGAGTCAGACGCTGCTCATCGACAGCCCTAATATTTTCCGGCACACCTCCCACAGACTTAAGCCATCTGGTCAGACACGTCCGGAGTGAATTGGCGTGGTGGAAGATCTCACAGTCCCCCTGATGCCTGGTGCATCACACACTGCTCCGCCGATGCTTCTGACTCATCAGCCCAGGATTCCGTGTTTGAATTCCAAAGAGCACATCGAGGGTGAGGGTGGGGGTGTGGGGTGTGACTCTGGCGCTGACTGCAGTAAGTTTGGGGTTGTGAGTTGAGGCTGGATGAGCATATTGAACCCTCCCGCGGGACTCCACCAGACCCATCTGGTTGCTTGTTATGGAAAAGTCGTCTGATCTGAACTCGGACCAATAACACTGCAAGGTCAATGAGGAGAAGCATCAGACGAATATCATTGTATTGAACAACCTTGCTTTGAATTTCATGGCTTTTCCCAAAAGTGGTTACCCACTGGCCCTAAAGGTTCAGGTTTACCGTGACATTTATCACAACTTTCAATGAAACAAGTTAATGTTTAGGTTCATGTTCAAGCAAGTAGTGGGGAAGAAAACTTAACCGTTTTTAAAGACTCTCAACAATGTGACCTGGTCTCTGTTCGACAAACATCACTTTCACAAAGCACGAGCTCCAATTCTAATATTCCATCTAGAGAAATAGCTTGCCAACAAGGATTGTTGGAGATTTTTTCCCAGAAATAGGATATATCAAAATACGAACTGGCAGTGTTTGTGCTTGCAGGGAGCAGTGTGTGTGTGTGTGTGTGTGTGTGTGTGTGTGTGTGTGTGTGTGTGTGTGTGTGTGTGTGTGTGTGTGTGTGTGTGTGTGTGTGCGCGTGCGCGTGCATGCGCGTGGAAAGCCCAGAGCTGGGTTCAGACATGGGACATAGCCATCATTAGTAATAGTCACTGTCTGCTGTGTAATGTCATCTCCTATTCAACATTCACATGGTCCTTTTCAAATGATGAAATGAGTCAACATGTTTGAGTGTCAGAAGGCTAATTACTGGGGTGTCAAATCAAATAAGACTATGACGTTTTGACATTTTTCTTTTTTTCGCTTTGACACGGTCTGATGAAAGTTTTGATTAACTCAAAGCTCTGCCTGTGGGTTGCCGAGATCATGTGCTACTTCATTTGAGGCCTTTGCACTGTAAATCCAAGGCCAGCTATTTTTTCAAGTAATCTTTATGGGGTGACATTTGGGCCACCCTTTGCAGTAGTAGTGAATCCCTGGCCACTGTGTGCTGTCCAGTGCATTTCAAACATTGCCCGGGGTGAAACACATGTCAAACTCAGCCTAAAAACACTGAGTGAAACAGCTTTTCCCACTGAAAAGACGGAGACGAACTGGAATTGAATACGCTTGACAATTCCTTTAACAAAAACAAGTAAGTGAACTCAATTGCAAGATCCTCCTAGAATAATTTATGTAAATGAATACATTTGTGAAAGCCAAGAAACATCTGTTTTTGCATTACGCATATACAATACAGATGTCTTGCAAATCTGTGTTACTATTGTTCAGTTTCCACTGTAAAATATTCATGTCAAGATTCCGGTCTAATCATGAACGTACAGTCGTATGCCCAAACATGTTACCAGCCTTTTCTGTTTTTGCTACCATAGATGCACTTAAATCTGTCCTCAAGCTACAATTTCAGAGCACAAAAACATCGTTCTTTGTTGTAAGCAGAAGTGTATAGGCGTTCCAAGATGGAACAAATGATGACCTGCATTAAAGTGGCCTGGCCTTTGGGGGATTAAATTAGACTATGAAACGAAATAGGCTGTGTCACAGGGTGATATGGTTTGATTGAATAAGTGCACTCGGGGCATGTGAAATCCTTTCATCGTGTCAAAGGGCATGGAAGAGATGGACCATTCTTTTTTTTATATAAAATATGGAGCGTAAGGACTGGGGCATACTTACAACAGGTGTACTAGGGTAACAAATAAAAACTATTCTCTGTTTGGATGAACGTCTGTTATATAAATCCCAGGCATACCTAAGTGTTGCAAAAAGGTTTTAGGTTTGAATAACTGTGAAGTCATTGTTCCAGCAGATTCCTTGCATGCACCATAAGAGTTAAAGAGTGTGTTCAATACTTAAAACTGTGACTCAGCAAACTAAAATGAGGATACCTGACATTCAAATGTCCTCAGTATATCCCTCCACTCAGACCGTCTTAGATAGGGTACATCCTATTGCGTTGACACATTCTATTTGAGGATACAGCGAAGTTTCTGGAACATTCAGATAAGGATTCTAATTTTGCGAGCCAGTGCACTTTGTGTCGACCACTAATGGCTAATGGAGTAAATAATTATAAAGCTACCCTGCGATAAATCTGATTCTTTTTTTCTCTCTCTCTCTCGCTCTCATTGCGGACGGAGTCTAGGGGAGCATGAGTCTGTTTTGGTATAATTATAGAGACTGCAGCTTAATGCTAATCCATAGACTATATTAGAATATGATGCAGTTCACTCTCACAGGGATAAATAACATACCCCTACTCCAGCTCAGCATCTATCCTACGAAGGAATATCTAACTGAGCATGACCTTGAATAATTACTATGGGTTACTTAATGAACGAATATTTCAGATTGAAGGGTTATGGAGATATTGAATACAAAACACTGCAAAGATCCAATAGCATATTTGGTATATTTATTATATATAATATTTGGTTAAGATTGAAAAATATTCAGTAACACTTGTTGACCTCACTTGAAGATATACTGAAGCAAAAATAATGTTGCAGTTTTATAATGAGAAGCAAAAAATCCCTGTAAAAAGTATACTTTATATCATC
The DNA here is from genome assembly GCA_026901105.3 of Galaxias olidus. Lineage (NCBI taxonomy): Eukaryota > Metazoa > Chordata > Actinopteri > Galaxiiformes > Galaxiidae > Galaxias > Galaxias olidus. The sequence goes on from JAPMUY010002177.1 coordinate 120,410, forward strand.
CAGGAAATATCTTTATTATTATTATTATTATTATTATTATTATTATTATTATTATTATTAATAATAATAATAATAATAATCATATTTTTGCAATTACCTGTAGTGAAAAGTTTTGCTTTCAAAATTCAAGGATGTGGTGAAGAAGGAGCTGAGCCGAAAGGCAAAGCTCGCGATTTACCAGTCAGTCTATGTCCCAACCCTCACCTATGGTCATGAGCTTTGGGTAGTGACCGAAAGAATGAAGTCGCGAGTATAAGCGGCTGAAATGTGTTTCCTCCGTAGGGTGGCTGGGCTCAGCCTTAGGGATAGGGTAAACAGCTCGGTCATCCAGAGGGAGCTCGGAGTAGAGCCGCTGCTCCTTCAAGTCGATGAGGTGCTTCGGGCATCAGATTAGGATGCCTCCTGGGCGCCTCCCGTTGGAGGTTTTCCGGGCACGCCCTACTGGTAGGAGACCCCGGGGTAGACCCAGAACACGCTGGAGAGATTATATATCTCATCTGGCCTGGAAACGCCTCGGGATCCTCCAGGACGAGCTGGAAAGCGTTGCTGGGGATAGGGACGTCTGGACCCTTCTTAGCCTGCTGCCACCGCGACCCGGTCCCGGATAAGCGGCGAAAAATGGATGGGTGGATGGAATTGAAGGATGTAATTGAATTTAAAATGTTTTTTAAACCAACACTAAAAGCTGTCTGTACAACCGTAAACAATATAACACAATAACAAAAAAAAGTACTATCAATAAGTCCTGCGTACAAGATTCTAGAATACTTCTACATAAGAAGCCCTATATTGACAATTTTCCACTTATCATACAATTGCATATTAAAGCATACAAGTTTAAAGATCAAAGGCTCTTCTCCAATCAAGAGCATTAAGGTGAGCAGTCTCATCGTTTTCAGCTGAAAGAATGAGGAAAAGTGGGGCATGGTATGAACAATGGGCTGAGATTAATATTGCATTAGCTTCGGAAGCACTTTTATTTTAATGCTGATATAGTGTCTAAGTGTTTAAAAAAAACTGAAAGTAGCTATAGTGTCAGTAAGGGAAGGATTTTTGCTTCGAGGAAGATGTAAAAACATTGTGAGATCTTGGGTGTTTTGACGATATGAGTTTACATTGACACATTTTCCCACATAGAATGATACTTCTACATACAGGTACTGGAAAAAACAGGCACACTATACTTAGACAATGCAAAGAAAAAATCCTAACAACATAGATACTAGTCCGACTCTAGTGGTATTGTGGCCTTCCAGCTCTGGCCAGAGACTAATTGGAGGTAAGACTGTGGGAGGTGGATATCCCTTCACATCCCTCCATGGTGTGCCATTACTGTATGTCAGGTGCTGCAGGGAACCAGACTACAAGACACCACAGACGTCAAGGCCACAATTTAGTGAAGGTTTTTGAACATTATTTTACGTTATATTGTATATGTATATTTTATTTGACATATACATTCTTTTTCAGTGTATATTGTAGTTATGTAATGATGCTGCCGGACTCTTCTGGTATTTTCAGAAAGCTAGAACAACACACATCCTAATAAGAAAACCCAGTCTTCTTTACATAGGATGATATAATGTGAAGAATGATCTCACAGAGGATGTGTTGATAGTTTTGAGTATGTGCTGCTGATAGAAAGTACCTTGTTTGAATATCCCCACTGATGTGATTTTAATGCTCCTACTTGAGAGGATGATAATGTACAAAACTGGAAATTATCTCTCAAGGGGATGTTAGTTTTTACATTGCCTAAAAAGCGTAACATTTACATCTAAACACACTCTCCTGGCAGACTGTCACAAACATGTATTCATAAATGTTTTCATTATAAAACCCTGCAGCACAAGGTTAGTTACATCAGCCCGAGTGGTTTTCACATGCATGAAAAATTATAGGGCTGCATAAATACATGTATTGCAGATCCTTCATAGCAGCAATTTGACCTGGTCGAATTCACATAATTACAATACTGGCTCTGAGTTTGTTCTACATTTCAACGTACAATCATACAATGTAGACAAAAGAGACTACAGAAACTACTGCACATTTTTTGTCAAAACAGCTAACACATGCCACCAATAACTGACAAGCTTAGGTCTGTTAATATCAGAGGGCATAGCTTAATGTGATGGTAATAAATAAGTCACAGTATTTCCAATCATGATGAAACCTGGCGTACTAACTCTACATACACTGATTAGGAATGTGCCCGGAGTATAAAACTGCATGTTGTTTGGAAACACACAAATAATGAATTGGAAACTGATCTTTTTTTCCATCAGAAGTTGATCATTGATTTGGGCTTGTTTATTATACATGGGTCTAGCCCTTTGGTGACCATTCTCCTCTCTTTGCTTCAAATGATCTCAAACTGCTAAAAATGTTTTGGGGGGATAATTGCGATCAGATTGGCATGGAGGATTTGCGTCTCTTTCGCTGGTTCTGGTTCTTCCATGGGAGAAGAACGTGCAGAGACACTGCTGCCGGTGAGTTGGAGAGCGAGGGACAAGGAGTATTCTCAGGCCCCGTTAAATGCACTGGCACACGCGTCTCATTTGGTGGTCGAACATTTGGTTGGTTGAACGGACACAACACAGAGTCTCCATGCACCACTAACACTGAAATGATGACCAGTTATACCACTGTCACACCTATCACAAGGGAAGATAGTTTTGATATATACATATATCTTCTTACTATGTACAAATCAATGCATCATAAAGTGTCACTTACTACATGTACACATTTTCAGTCAATGAAAATTCTTTCCTTTTCTCAACTCAATATTGTGGTACTGAGCTGTGCCCATTCAACGATCCAAGCTTTTTCGGGACTATTGTGTCTGCTCACCTGCATCAAAACAGCATGACAACGTCGACCCAGATTCTTTCTTTTCCTTTTTCGTATTTATTTTTTTTTTGTTGATATTTTGCCTGGATGTGTACCTCTGTGAAGCCCACGGGGAAGCAGGAGAGCAGGCACACACAGGGCCATCTAGGGGGAAGCAGGGTGTTGCTGACCCCACAACACGTTGTACACAGGGGAGCACGAACACTGGCCAAGACCAGCCCCAGTCAGACAGCCGCTGGGTCAGAACCCTCTCCATCTGGATGTCACCTGTGCCCCTCCGCCATCAGGGAGTGCTGCTCAAATCCCTGCACCACTCTCTGCACTGACACACACACACCACACACATCGTTGTCTGTCACACAAACACACTGCCTAGGTCTCACGCTCACGCACACACACACACAGGCGTAATCACACACTTGCCAGCTCTTCCGGCTCTTGACAAGGACACTAAGTGCTCGCCCACGACCTTGAGGCTGTGACCTCTCCAGCTTCCCGTCCTCCTCCGCGCAGGATGTGCCCCGCTGAGAGATTTCCTGGGTAACAGTCCCCCCCCCTCACACGGTGTCCTCCAGGGCTCAGTGGCCCAGCAGGAGGCTATGACTTTTGGCTGAGCAGCCCAAAGCCCTGGTGGGCTGCAGGGACTGATGGGTGATCTACTTACTACACACCATCCTTTGTGAGTCACACCATGGCCTGGGTCCCATACTATAGCATTTATTATATTGGCACACGGTACTTCAATTCAAATTGGTGTGTCTAACACATTGGCACGAGTAGAGTCCGTAACAATTGGATACCCCTTAGCAACCAATGGAATGGCTTCGATGAATAGTTTCAGCTCCAAATGTGCTGGTGTGATAAACTGCTCTAGTTAGAACCTACAGAAGACATGCTCTGGCTAGTTTTCACACTCGTATCGAATCAGCTAATTTAAGATATGAAAACAAGCTGTTTTGTGGCAATCGAGTCAACACATAGCCCATAAACCTTGCCGAACGAGTTCCTGTGGGTGCGATCACTGATGGGAGCAGTGTGCTAGTTGCCGGCAAAAGGCCAATCCTGAATTTTGGTTTCGTTCCAATCAGCATTTGCTTGAGCCACCTTTCTGATCCCTCCTCCCACCAATGAAATCACAACAGCTCCTTATTTCCACTCCCATTATGCAGTTTTGTTGGGCACTTTCAAACTCCTCTGAGTTGCTGCCTCGGCACCATGTAGCTCTCTCAGGGGCCCTCTTTCATGGTGAATGCATTAGCTCTCCGGCCCACACCTTCAAAGCAGCCGCTTCCTCCCTCCATCCTAATAGATTTCTGTGCAGATTTGTATTATTTAGAAAGCAATGAAGTACAACCGGGAGAGAGAAGAAAAAAAAGCTCCTCTCGCTGCGTTTCCACGCCGACAACAAGAGATTTATGTTAATGTTCAGCCCTCAGACTGCTCAGCTATGAGTCATTTATGTAGAAATTGTAGCGTTTCCCCCTTGCACTCAGGTGCGTGTCTCCCCCCTCTCCACCCCAGTCTCTCGCTTTGGACTCCGGCCAAGTTTTGGTTTAGCCCACAACAAAGGGTTGTCCTTCGATTGTGTCCACCTTCTCTCTTTTATAAAGGTAACTGGTGTAACAAAAAAGAAACGACTACTGTCGAAAGGGAGCAGTGGAGTTTTGATGAACAACAGGCACCCGTGATGCAGCCGGATACCCTGCAGTTGGGAAATGAACTTGCTGTGATATGGGACTGTGAGAATGGAGTTAATCATTGGAAAAGCACACTGTTCGTGTTGTAACGGCGTATATTCCTCACACCAGTTACTTAACAAAAACGGAAATTAATAAGCTACATGTTTTATGTTATAGTTCATATAATTAGGAGCCACAGAGAAGGGTTAATTGAGCAACTTAAATGTATCTATTTTGATAAAGGAATATGGTTTAAAGAACTAATCACTCAAACTCACTACAAGAGTCCTCGGTTGCAATTGTTCAAAAGAAAATACAATATAATACGTTTCCATGAAGAGAGAGGATAGTACACGATTTACCCTTGGTACTAAGTATAACGTAAATATGGTAGAAGTTTCAATCAAATAAAGTAATTTTCTCATCTTACATTAATTCTCTCTGAGTAGGGAATCCTTCGCATTTGTATACTATTTCCATTGTGCACAAATGCTCACTGTCATCAGTATGCTCTCCTGGAAATGTGTCTAGGGAGGTTTTGAATATCCCCCAATGCATTGCCAGAGGCCAGCAGCCGATAGAAAAAGAGCATTCACTTGAAGCAAAACCCAGGAAGTGAATCAATAATGGCCCACAAAACCGGACGCCATATTCTTGACCGGCTGACATTTACATTGTGTACAAAGGAGCCCCTCCTCTTTTGCTTTTTCCATTACTTCCACTCCCCTTCTCTCTCTCTTTCGCTCTCTCTCTCTCTCTCTCTCTCTCTCTCTCTCTCTCTCTCTCTCTCTCTCTCTCTCTCTCTCTCTCTCTCTCTCTCTCTTTCCATTTATTCTTCCTTTAGTTTTTTTCCCCCTCCCCTGCTGCAGGGCATCATGCGCCAAGCGGTGCATTCTGTATCATGGTGATTCTGACTGCCCCCCCCCCAAAGAAACAGTCAATTGTGTGCCTTGTTTGGCAGGCTAAGGTGTGACATTTACATGAGCAGAAAATCCATTTGGAAGCTTGGTATAAATCACAATCAATATTAATAAATACCACACCATTGAAAGGGTCAAGGTGTGGGGGCAAAAGCGAGCATATTTTTTGAATGCCAATAATAACAACAATAATACGAATATGGAATATGAGAACGTGCTTAGCTGGTGGACATTGTTAAAATACAATTACATTGAAAGCCCAACCAAAAGCCAGGGGGAGATGAGAGCACTTGGACCTCGAGAAGACGACTGAGGATACGGAATAGTGTCACCTGGCCCACTCAAACAGCTCATGAGGGCATTGTTTGGGTTTTGCTCTAGACCTCAGCTCCCAGTATAGAGTGGTTGATAATGGACAGAAACCTCCATTACCCAGTGGTAAAGACGCATATGGACTCGGAAACCATGGAATGTTGGAGCTTTTGCATCAAGTCCATGGCGCTATACAAACAACCTAGGTTCCGTTGCACACTATTTGCATGAATTTACATAAACAACAAAACCATGTTGCCTAGACAATTGCAAAGTCAGGAATACACTTTAAATATTCAGCAGTTCTCCTTTAAACGTAAATAGGTTTAACATGGAAGAAAATACCTTTTAAGAAGCCTGATTTGCACTCAAATGGAAGTAATATATGCTGGGAGATGATGTCTGTGTTTTATAAGAGAGCAGGCCAATATAACAAATAAGGCTGGTTAGAGAAATGTGAAAAATGAAAAGATTGTAAAGTTTTAATAAATCCGCATTTATACATTGTTCATCATTTGGTTACAAGTGATTTATGGAAGAAAAAAAACAATGCTATATTGCAGGGAGAATTGAATAGCCAAGTTATTTGAGATACCTGTGAAGAATCTTAACAATAAAGCATAATACTCATATAAATGAAGGCATAGCACAATTTGTGCTCCTGACCTAGTCAATTGATTTTAAATATACACCCAAGCAATATCCTTTGGATCTGAAGAGCAGAGAGAATCTAAAGATAACTCCATTACAGTGCATGCATGATTCAAACAGGCCAACGCAGATAAAGCAGGTGAGTACGAATATGTGTCCAAATTTCATTTTCTTGATTTGAATTCCAGAGGCTTGTCCCATGGTGCAGAATAACCTTGTGTTGGCTTCTGTCAATCAATGTTTTATTAGCTGCCCAAGCTTTGTGCTTCTTCTGAATGGTCATTATCATATCGCATGGAAAGAAAAAGCTTCAGTGCTAGGACTGAAGTTCCATTATCCGGAATCAGCCCTTTATGGTGGTATTAGCTCTCAAATCACCCTTTTACATTTATGAGTTCCTCATTTATTCATCAAACGGTCTTTCAGCAATGAATAATGCATTTTAAAAATGGCTAAAGCTAACGTGACAAAAAAGGCGATACATCTAAATGGAGTTTTAGTCAAATGACCAGTCTCTCATTGAGGGCAGACAATATCCAAACTGCTATGCTCACCAAGAAGATATTTCATGCGGTCACCTTATCGTTGTGTGTCAGACATTGATTCTGCCCAAAGCCCTCTTTCTTAAATACTTTTTTATGGTACCCACAAACAGATGTGGATCTCATTGACAGAGACATCTCAATCCTTCAATTAGAATGAGGAGTGGGTGTCATTAAGTACGAGTAACAATGAGAATATTGAACATTTTGTTTCAAACAGAAACAAAACCCGTCGTGATTGCACACTACTCCAGAACAGCACAGATCACTGCCTACTACACTAAAACAACACAGCCCCACTGGAAGTCTGCTACCACAACATGAACGACGCAAAACGCACAGCAAAATAGTACTCATCTCCCCAACGTATGAATAAATGACTAGGTACAAAACTCTTTGAGACAAGGCCTGTCTGCACAGTAGCCTCTGAATACCTCCACTTAGCGGGAGCAGAGCCGTAGACTTCCACAAACAAAATAAGAATCGGTATTTTTAGAGGTCAAATGCAAACAGGAGATTTCAATCATTATGTGCAACTCTGGGATGAGAAAAGACAGGCCGTCTGAATCCTGTAACGAAGGCTAGGGTTATTTTTAAGGCCACCTAAGTAGCCTACATGTGGAGGTTTCCGAGTTGATTTGCCAGACACTGAGTCGCTGTGACAGCCTCCTGATATGGCAGCACTCAGAGAGCGGGCCTGACCACCACAGAACGTGTCCACGCCAGCGGCAGGCACTCTCCTCGTTCTCCCACTCTCCTCTCTCTTTCTCTGTCTGCTTAACTCTCTGTGTCAAAATGTGTTCAAGTCAACCTAACTTAGCAATACATACTGTATAAATAATATACATTTTATGGACAGTATTGAAAGTAGGTGGGAGAGCGAGCCAAAAATAGCTGTGGCCAGTTTCGTTCTGTACCTCTCCCTCTTATCCCTCCTCTTTCTTTGTATTCCTCTTCTGTCTTCAAGTGCCCTAGGAGCCGTTGGTGACAGACAGTCTGTTGGGACTTGTCAGGCCCTGTGAGGCCGTCTTCTTTGTCTTGACTGACGTGTGTACTGTAAACACGCACGGAAAACCTTGCTGCTTAGATCGAATGAATTTCAAACAGCCAATAATGCTGCCTCCATGACAGCGACACAAGCATTGCCGTTATTCTCTCTGCTGCCCATCTCTTCCATTAGGTCTGTCCAGCTTGCCACATCGTATAAGTTTTTCTCTTGTCAATCTTTATTCACAGGGTTTCATCCAGAAGTGAATTCTCATCAGTGCATTGATATCAGAGCGCTTTTAAACGGGGGCTCAGTCTATCTGTGGTAGGCCATGCGTGGAGCACCCCATCTCTCCTACCTCAGAATCTTCCAGATGAACTGTCCTCCGTAATACTGTCAGAAGACATGGAAAAATCAATGTGACCCGCGCTGCAACAATCTCTCCAATTCAATTTCAAAAGCAGATAGAGCCTTTAAAAACTAGTTGCCGTCCTCGTATTTTGAAGGGGCAGCCTGAAAAAGGGCAGGGTGAGAATGTTAATGATGTTATTGTCTTTCTATGTTCTTTGCAGCATGAGACTTTGTACACAGGAGATGTGTAAGGTTCTACTATTTATTCATACTTGGCTTAACTTTCTTGAGTGGGTCAAATTAGTCTATTTATGCATTTTCATTTAATGAATTCATTTTTGTGTTTACCGTCATTGCCTTGGGCTATGTTGTTTTAAGTACGCATGTGTCAGAGGGCATCCAAATCAAACTGCTGCTATGTGTCTGTATGTCTGTCCATTTCAAAGATTAAGACAAATCAATTATGCACAAAAAAAACACCATCAAACGTTCTTGAAAATTCATAACAGAGTTTTTGAATTTCTATCTTTGCGAAAAGCTACCACTTGCCCAAAGACAATCAAAGGCATAAACAAAACAACCCATTAAGTATGCAGAAGAAAGGCAATGAGAGCAGCAGAGGTTGAACTGTTTTTCTCTGGAGGAGGCACTTGACCTTTTCCTCTCCTTCCGATTTTGGCGGAAAACGCATGGAAACGTTGATGTGGGCGAATCTTAAGCGGTGCTCGTTATGAGAGATTAATATTCCTCGTCAACAGAAGGTCATTTGTGTGCCCTAATAAACAGCCTCGTGAATAGCGCCGCTCTAATTAAACAGCCAGACTTAATGTGGCTCCTGCAGCGCAATATGGCCTTCATGATGATCTGCGCTGGAAAATGAGTTAGCGGGATGTTTTCAGATAACCTAAACTACAGAAAAATGTTTAATTGAATAAGGCTCTTTTCCTTTCATTGAAGGCAACTTTGTTCCACGATTAGATTCACCATGCATAGGTTTCCTCGTTGACCTTTTAATAACGCCCATTTGTTACGCGCTGAGGCGTAAACAGAGAAGTTTCCTACAAAGAAAGTGTCTGTGCGTTAGGTTAACCTTCCGAGTGGGCACGGCAGGTCAAAGGTTATGTTTGTGTGCGTTTTATTAATTGGACTCACTGTTGACTTGTGTCCAGGGCAAATGAGCGGTGACACGTGAAATGAGTTTTAGCTATTGTAAATAACTAATGAGCTAAGCTAATGGGCCTGATCGCAGGTTCTGTGTGGTGATAGTGGTCACCATAAATCAATTAGCCATGTTGTTTGGGTCATCCCGTTTAGGGAAGGGACCTACACATCAGCCCCTCTGTTAAACTAGTGTACCGCCATGACTTTTTGCTCATCATTAACAGCAAAAAATGAAAAAGAAAAATACCAGGTTAATGGCGTTTTGGGCTGCCACTAAATAACACCTTGATTCTTCACATAATTCTTTGAAGTTATTCATGATTAATATGTTTACCTACATCCCCATGGTTAAAAACGTTCCTCAGTTGTTAAAAACAAGTGTTGAAGCAAGTATAACTTATCACTAATGGGGTCAATAAGAAGATCTGAGAGAATCCAAGGAGTTGGGAAAAGAGCTGTTTGGAGAAGCTTAGATTTTGACATGCTCTTCAATTCCTTAAAGCACATACAAAGGTGCATTTCAAACAACCTGTTTTACATTGTGCTGCAATTTGTGTCTGCCAGTCGTTTTTTAATATAAATAAATCAAATAATTCAATAATTCTTATAGTTCCTTCTGAAGCGCAGAATGTACCATGCATGATTTCACTGTATTTGTAAACAGATCCTTTTCTTTTGCGTCTATGGCGTTCCGTTCTCTCAAGGTTAACGCTTGTTTCGGCTGTACTTTTTTTCTCCAATCCCACGCGGACAGACAAAGGTGTGTCTGAGAAACGCCACGCCAACACCAGCCTGCTGCCCAGGATCAAAAAGGAGCTCCCGCTGCTGAAATGATCTTCATAATGAAATTGGATCGGGTGGGGAGCCACGGAGAAGGAGAGCCCATTCACCCAAATGTCAATTGCCCTCGTGCTGTGAAGCCTGTGAGTTATTCTGTGGCTGCTTGTGTGTGACTGGGCCATCGCAGTGCACCGGTGAGGCTCTGTGGTGGTAAAAAAATAATAAAAAGACCGGCGTGATGGAAAAATAAACTGTCTGACCTCGATCACGTCAACCTTGGACTTTTGAATGCTGCAATGACACAATTATTTTACAAAACGGGAACTTTATGCTTTACAACTCCTTTCAACGCTTTCTTTTGTTTAGTAATTACAATAGATCCGACAGACTTTCTCTGAGCAATTATTAATGCACGTATTTCTTTACTTATTGCCAGCTTATTGATATAGTTTCCAAGAAGGGGTGTTGACCCGGTGGTCTAGCTTTGGTTGAGCCAGTCTCTGCTGTTTTGTTCAAACACACCCCCCCCCTCTTCTGGTGTGTTATTTGAAACAGCAGTAGAGGATCTGATCTGAAGTGGGGCTGTCCAGCGTGCTCAGTATCACTTGCTGCGGTACCGATACAGGGAAGCGTCACCGGGAGCCATCTTGATCAACATGGAATTATGACGCTTCACTCAATGCTGCATTTACCACTTCTTCTGCTTCCCTGTGGAACTAATATGGGTTTGATCAACAATTACAGTCCAAAATATAAAACCAAAGTATAGATTATTGTGAAGCTGGTATACAGTATGTATTGAGACCCAATATGTCATACAGTGACAAATGGTCTAACTCCTAAAGGGTGGACCAGCCTGTGTCGGTCTCCTGGGCCTTAGACCCAGAGGTAACAATGCGCTTGTTTATCATTGTGTAGATGGATGACCAGGTCAGCCATGCTTGTTTGTTCCCCCTGGTTGTGGCTTGAGTTAGCCGGCCTGATAAATGTCCTGTTGCCCTCATTGTTCAGTTCATGGGGTCGCGGCCATGGAGGATTTGAGGCCGCCCACAAATAAACGGCAACCTGAAAGTCAATGCGAACACACATACACTGACGCACCCTCAACATACACACACACACACACACACCAAAGTGTGTGTAACTCGCACGTAAAGCCTGTGTGATGAACTACTTGAACCACACTGTATTGGAGGCCTGCAGGGAGCATCCGTCCTGCATTTGAGCTAGTTCACAGGGTTATGGAGCACCTTCCTCCAGGCATGCACTCAAACACACGTCCCTGTGGCCAGAGATACTCCCTCTACTCCTCCTCCTCCTCCCAGAGTCTTCCTCAGCAGCCCCCCCCCCACGTTCCCCTTGTTTGCCAAACAGCTGAAGAGAATGCAAAAGGACAAGTACACATTCCATTCCAGGCAGTGTCTGGCCGGTCATTTATCTCAGTTGTCACCTCCGGTTTTGGAATCGGAGGGAGAAATTAATTTAGCCCCCCCTCCCCTCCCCTCCCCCTCCACTGACACAAGAGCACATCATCTGCAGAGGAAAGGCACAGCACGGGGCTTGCTATCGGGCCTCTCCTCCCTTACAGCGTCGGGCTGCAGGGAGATACCGTACTGGCCCCCCCGGAAGCAGAGAGAGAGAGAGAAAGAGAGATATAAGAGAGAGAGAGAGAGAGAGAATTAGCCACGGCAGGAGGGAGGTCACGGGGAAGTCACCACGCCGCCTCCATGAAAGACAATAAGGAGGGGAAGGAGTAACGAGCCGCGGCTCTGCCAAATATAGCCCTCGCTCGGCGACGGATTATCGCGGTGAGAGCAGGGAGATGGTGTTTGCTGCACGGGCCGTTGATTCAAGTGGAAGAAAACCTCCGTGGTGGGTAGGCACCATCTCGTTTTATTGCCGTCATGAGCGCACTCGTCGGGATTAGAGGCAGGGGGTTGACTGGGCGACGACGATGTCTCCAGGTTTCAGGATACCAGGAAAGACGAGGGACACCAACACACACGCTTTAGGCATGCACACAAAAAAATACTGAGAAATACTTTGAGGGAAAGTTACCCCAAGCTCAGAGACCATAACCACAGTGTCGGGAGGTTATCGTGTGCGAGTGCAGCTGCTTGGAACTAAACGGGCGTTTAAGTACCCCCTGCTACCTTCAGCCCCAATAGACGGTGTCACTGTGTCACTTCCTCCAAATGACTGTTTTGGCTGCTCGGAGCCCTGTAATGGACTGCAGAAGGGGTTGCCATGTGCAACCGAACTAGAATAAGTATAGAGTCTGGCCTGGTGGGCCAGCCTTGACAGAGTTTCCCTCTCCAGTTGGTTTTCACCTTCCTGTTTTTCGTTTCATCCAACTTAAAGAATGACCCCGTAAGGTAGTTCACACAATAGTGTTCCTTTCTTTGTCGTCTTCTCTTAGGTCCTACAGTATACCCTGATGTTTAAATCAGGTCCTATACCCTGATGTTTAAATCAGGTCCTATACCCTGATGTTTAAATCGGGTCCTATACCCTGATGTTTAAATCGGGTCCTATACCCCGATGTTTAAATCGGGTCCTATACCCTGATGTTTAAATCGGGTCTTATACCATGATGGTTAAATCGGGTCCTATACCCCGATGGTTAAATCAGGTCCTATACCCTGATGGTTAAATCAGGTCCTATACCCTGATGGTTAAATCGGGTCCTATACCCTGATGGTTAAATCGGGTCCTATACCCTGATGGTTAAATCGGGTCCTATACCCTGATGTTTAAATCGGGTCCTATACCCTGATGTTTAAATCGGGTCCTATACCCTGATGGTTAAATCGGGTCCTATAGCCTCATGTTTAAATCGGGTCCTATACCCTGATGTTTAAATCAGGTCCTATACCCTGATGTTTAAATCGGGTCCTATACCCTGATGTTTAAATCGGGTCCTATACCCTGATGGTTAAATCGGGTCCTATACCCCGATGGTTAAATTGGGTCCTATACCCTGATGTTTAAATCGGGTCCTATACCCCGATGTTTAAATCGGGTCCTATACCCTGATGGTTAAATCGGGTCCTATACCCTGATGGTTAAAGGTGCTGCCTTTAGAGACCTGTTTGATTTGTAGTGACAGTTGTATGAGAGGTTCAAAATACATATTCATTGAGGAGGCAAAGTGGCATTTCTGTGAGTGGGACATGGCCTCCTCAACACGGATAGAGCTCACACGCTCCACTTACGCGCTGAGGTGAAAATGGGAATGGAAATAGACCAGCGTGAATCATGCAGTATATACGACGCTGTATAAATATGTACAGTGTCTCTGTGTTTGTGAGTGTGTGTGTGTGTGAGTGTGTGTGTGTGTGTGTGTGTGTGTGTGCGAGAGAGAGGGAGAGAGCCAGAGCGCTAGAGGTTTTTTTCCCGTAAAATGTCTATTCATTGCTGTGTGTGCCGCGCGGGTGTGTGAGGGGGGCCCGACGTGAACGAATGCCACCTCCGTTCTCCCCCGACTCCTCGGCAAACGCAACCTGCTGGAGTTTGGATGCCGCAGACTGGGTCCCCTCGCGTGGTAATTTAGAGCGACAGATGTGTTTGGAATACAGAGCCACGACATTGATCTGCTGTGATCTGACTGCCTAGCCCATTTGGCTCCTGCTCAGCTGGGCGTCCCCATCAGTTAATGGTGTCTCTCTGGCACGAAGTACGGTAGCCTATTAGACTTCTCGGTGGGGGAGCCGGTCGCACAAAGTCAGTCCCCAGTCACCAAAGACATCTGCACATTTCATTCGAATCAAAGCGCATTGATGGCTGAGAATGAGAATCTCCGACTAATTGCATGTCTTTTCCCGGCAGAAGGTTGATACGGGGAGATGATTGAGGAAATGGGCGGCTAAATGCTCTACTGCACAAGGGATCAGAAGGCCGTGTATTTTATGTCTGAATACATTTGCGTCTTTCTTGGAATGCGTTCTAGATGTCTAGTGTCGTGAGGTCGCGCAGAGTTAATTCGGGCCTGCTATTTGTGCTGTAAAAAAAAAAAAAAAGCAAAGGAACAGTTGTGCCTCGTTTTCAAACAGCGGGAGCACAATGCCGAAGGAGCCGACCCTGCCACAGTCACATTGTGTATGGTGAAAAACCTACAAGCTAAGAGCAGCATTGATTTGTTTGTTGGCTGACTTTCCCCAACGCCTGATTTAATTGGCTGGTGGACATTCTCTGGCCCTCTTCGCACATGCACCAGGTCCTGCGTGGCACTTTTATCAGCAGCTGATGGGTTGATGTGACAAACTCCCTCATGGACGGTACACAGCCGGAGAAACATTACATTCCAAAGGACTGGCGACCACACACACACACACAAACCAACAGAAAACACACACATAATGAACCCCCTGTTCAACCACGATTCACTACACCCACACGCGCTTGCCATGTCCCTTAATTCAGTGCAGCCCGGGGACCACGAGATATAAATTGGGGCCATACTTCAACGGGAGCTGTCCGAGAAACCTGAGCGACTGAACAGCCTTCTAATTACATGGCTGTGGTCCAGGCGTGGCACTCGTGCTGTGTTTGTTAGTCATTAGAGCCACCACCACGGACCTACTGGCCCGGCCCCTGACAAGGGGGGATTAGCTAGCTGGTTCTGGGGCTGGCAGAGAGAGAGAGACAGGGGGCCCCCGAACGGCGGTGTGAGAAGGCTAGTGGTGCTCTCTCTCTCTCTCTCTTTCTCTCTCCCCCTCTCTCCACCCTGTGTTCCTCTGAAGGGGGGAAATGTAATTGTGTTGAGAGGCTGTCATGGTCTACTGGAGGTGGAGTGTGCGGAGGACCACGCTGCTGATGTCCTCCCTGGGGAGAGACGGCCTGCCTGCCTGCCTGACTCTGCCTGACTGCCTGATTCTCTGCCTGCCTGCCTGACTCTCTGCCCTGCCTGACTGACTCTGCCTGACTCTCTGCCTGCCTGCCTGCCTGCCTGCCTGCCGGATTCTCTGCCTCCCACTCTGCCTGACTCTCTGCCTGCCTCTCAGCCTGCCTGACTGCCTGCCTGCCTCTCTGCCTGCCTGCCGGACTCTCTGCCCTGCCTGACTCTCTGCCTGCCTGACTCTCTGCCTGCCTGCCTGCCTGCCTCCATGAGTCTCTGCCTGCCTGCCTCTCTGCCCTGACTGACTCTCTGCCTGCCTGCCTGCCTGCCTGCCTGCCTGCCTGCCTGCCTGCCTGCCTGCCTGCCTGCCTCTATCCTGCCTGCCTCTCTGCCCTTCCTGACACTGCCTGCCTTTCTGCCTGTTGGTTTGCCTGCCTGCCCGACTCTTTGCCTGCCTGCCCGACTCCTTGCCTGCCTGTCTGTTTGCCTACCTGCTCTGGACATTGCTTGCACTTGAGGAATCAACATTAGGACTGCTCATCTTCCTAGAACAGGAATCCTACTATGATCCTGGTGGAGCACAGGATAATCCAGGTTAATTTGCTCTGTCGACTCTTAGCTCATACTCAGCCCTAAAAAGGGGGATGTCAGATATACCTCGGACCATAATGATAATAATATATAACTAAATTATATAATTATAATAATATAACACCATAAAATGTCTGACTAACGTAGCATAAAGTAGTCACTGTATAATCTCCTCAAAGAGCCAGAATGCAGCCAGCTGCCTCCGTTTTACCAAAGCATTGTCACCATAGAACGCAAAGCTTTTAAATAAACAAAGGTGGAGATTCGCTTCGTTGCCTCTCGTAGAGCTTCTAAAAACCTGGAAGGTTCCGTCTTCAGACAACGAGCTGTAAAAGATAAACCACAAAGCCCACGGACAACGACGGTAAAGCCGCTTCTGCTGCACATGGCTACACTATTTTAGAGGCCGCATAAGCCGAAACATAGTTCTAAATTTACCTTGTGCTTTCTCTGGTGATTATCTAGGTCACCCTTGTGATGGGAAATTGAAAATAAGATCCATGTACACACAGCATGTACTGTATGCCACTGTATGTGTGACCCTCTGAATATAATACGTATCTGTTATATGCTGGAGATGCTTTGAAGATGGATTGCATAGTGTTACCACAGCTCAATGGAGATCAAGTGGGGGGAAAAGGAGACTTTCTCTCTGTATGATTGCAGTATGAGCTTGTTTTCAGAAGAACTTAACTGACACTCGACTAGACTTAAATGCAATATTTCTTTGCTCACTTTGCAAAGTTTCTTCACCCCCTGGAGCTTCCTCTACAGTTTGCATCACTGCATCTTGCTCTGACCTTTTTGTTTGAAACAAACTACATCTAAAGCGTCACTGCTTTCCTCCGTCGATTCATCATCTGACCTGAGGCATTGTAAACCATTTACCTTCCCCTGTGACGCTATTTCAAGTGGTCCTCCTCTCCTAACTCCCAACTCTTTGAAAAGTGTGTGGCTTTGACCAATTCAAGATGGCGTTGTCTAGTAGCGCTCGTCAAGACCAGGTTTGTGATTTGAACTAGGATAGAAGAAAAGGGGGGTGGGGGTGGTGGGGGGGGGGGGGGGGGGGGGGGACTGCAGCGTGGAGAACGATTAGAAAGTCAAGAGGGAACTAGAGAGAGAGAGAGAGAGAGAGAGAGAGAGAGAGAGTGTGTGGGCAACATGAGTGCGAGGGAAGGAGGAGGAGGAGGAGGCCGGACGGAGGGAGGGAGGACTAATTGTCTTTGCAGTGGCTCATAAAGCCCCCGTCATTAGTGTTAATCACGGCGTGCTGTCACCTGGGCCGCGGTGATTAGCCCCTCTGTTATTGGCCGGCATGGCGCCACGGCAACGGCCGCCCCGCGCTGACTCACACGCCTCTCTCTTTCTCAAGACCCATTTCATCTTTTCATCGCCTGTGGACAGGGGTGTCTGTTCCTCTCCGACGGCCGCTCGCTCTTCATCGTGCCTTCTTACTCGGGAGCGCTTTTCCAGCTCCCTCTTCGTCGTACCGCCGTGGAGCTCCTCCAGTTCACATCCTTCACGTCGGATGCTCCTCCTCTGCGTCTCTCTCTTTCTCCCTCCTCCTTGTTCTCCTCCAGTGAAGCTCCTCGGGCTCTCTGCTCATTGAGCTGCCCCTCCGCCTCCGTCTGGCTCCGATCGATCAGGCTGTTCAGCCCAGTGTCCCCCGGCTCGCCAGGCCGGCCCCTCGCCAGCCACTGACGACCATTGATCCTTCTAGAGACCAGCTAGTGGAGGACGTTCCACGTTTACGACCGCGCTGCGATCCCAGTGTCTTTTGAAGGTGTGTTCACACGGGCCAGCTCCTGGAGACACGCGGGGATAATGGTGCTGTCGCGCGTTTAGATGATGGCGGCGTTTTTGGAGTGCTACCAATGTTCAGGCGATATTCTTTAGTGTTGTCTTAACATAGGGCCGGACATAGGGAACACAGGAATATGAACCAGGTGATATGGATAGTGGAGGTCTAGTGGGTAGGACAAGCTACCTGGTAACCAAAGGTTCATGAGTTCAAATCCCACTGCTGTAAAATGTAAGTTTGAACCTAACACTGAACAGGCCTGAAGAAACCACATCTCAAACTCCCTGTGCCACAACACTCCTGCCGTGTTCCTGCACACTGCCCTCCGCCTTAGATCTGCTTCTGCAGCCCAGCAACACACCCTGCGATCCCTGGCCGCCGTGAGCGAGCTAAGCCGCAGACAATGGAGGTAACAAGATTATAAGGGGCATCAGAAGCGTTGCCACAGAGCACAGCGCCGGTGACACACTCGCACGACCTTAAAACAAACAAGAACAAAGAGGTACTTACAGAACGCCGGACCTTCCGTCCCGTCTTGTGTGATGTGAGCTGCTCGGGGTGCTGGGGGAGCTGGTCGTTGGGGACAGGGGGTCAGGGAGGAGACGCTCCGGGGTCCATGTTCTGGACAGCCAGAACTAAGAAACCCAATTAGCGTGGCATTCCAGTCAGACTTAATTAGCCTTGTCTGATGTGCGGGGCGGATTCATTATGTTCCTAATTAAGTCTCTATCAGCCTCACAGAAATAATGGCTTTATGGCACATCAAAACCCCGGAACACATCCACCCCCCACCAGGACAAAATGACGGCACTATCTCCTGGCGATCTGCCCACGCCACCAGAGTGGGTGGGAAATGGGGAGGTTGGTGTCTCCTTCAAGACGTGTGGGGGGCTAGGGGCGGGGGAAGGGCGATAGGGGTGTCCGCATAGGTCTATCAGATGGTTTCTCATGTTGTAAATGAGCATTTGTCAAGGCCAGGACTTAGTCAGACTTATCATGGCGGCGCAGCAGCAGAACTCCCGTACCTCCCGTATCTATATCCTGTCCCAGAGACACAAAGACAGAGCGTGCTTTACAGCGCTCTATCACCGCTGGGTAGTGGATGGCCAATCCACCGCACAGCGAGCGGGCCGGGCTTGGCGGAGGAACAGTCTCTGCTTCCCTTGCTCCTGCCCAGTGGGGGGGCTTGTAATCCATGCAAGGTGAACCGAAGGAAAACCGGGACAGCCCAGGAGGCCAAGGAAACGATTTGACTATGTTTTTTCCCATTGACATGACTTGAGGTTCTGTGGACAAAAGAGTCAGCTATTGTACATTCATCATGTACAATGATAACTTGTGTGCGCTCATCAAGGACATCAACAAAACATTGAGAAAAAAAACGGAGGAAAATGCTCTCGTTCTATGGTACACGTTTGTTTCCCTTTTCTCGCAGAACATTTCCCTTTGGCCCACACGTACACGATTGTGTCCGTGCCGCACCGTGGACTCTGCCCTGCCGACGATAAAAGGCTGGGCTGTAAAAAAACACAAACAAAAACATGTCAGGACTGCTCAAGCCCAACATGGCAGCCAGCGAGGCCTGCAGCCGGGCTAGTCTTTGTGGGAGCTCACGGGTCTCGCTCCGAACACCACAGCGGGAGGACGCGTTGATTAGGCTCAAGGCGCAGCGCAAAGGCAACCAAAGCCTTTCCGTCTGAGTGGATCTGAAGCAATACTGATTCGAATATCCCCCAGGACAGGGTACGTGCTCCAGAGAGGAGCGCAGTGCTGCTGAAAGGTCAGAGACTGCATGTGGAAGTGTTTTCTCCCCAGAGTCACAGTACCATAACATGTACAGATGTATAGAACAAGCGACCTCCTGAGGACCAAAAACTCCATCTCCCACAATGCCGAGTCAGAGGAGAGTTCCATTTGATTCATGTTCCTCACGCCTTTGTAAACTTTTTGGAAGTCAATAAATACAACATCAGAATATGAACATTGTAATGTACACTTCCCAGAAACCTAAAAGGAGTTCTGAAGAAATTCTTCTTCGGTCACAAATGATAAAGCGTTCAGGATAAATGTAATGCACATCTATTCTCAAAATAGAAAACACTTGAAAGTCAGCCAGCGAGTCTTTGTGGAATCAATATGAATAGGCGGTGCTGATAGTGACCACTGGTCCAAACATTACTCTAATGATAAGACTCATTTTCTGCCTGATCAATCATGAGGACAGCAAGCCCATTACAACACAGCTAAGTGAACACTGGAATATAGATCCTATTTATCTCATTAATTGCTCTACCATCAAAGATCTGATGGGAATCTATAATGAATAAATCCCAATATTACAATCAGTGTCTCAGTGGACAAACAGAATCGCCTGCATATGCCAAACGGCTGGCTACACTGAATGTATTTCTGGGTTTGAATGTATTTTTGTTTCAGAAAACAAATTTGAACTCAGTCGGCAAGTGTACATATAATGATGGAGCATGGCATCTCCCTATGATATTCAGTCCACTGCACTTTTCAATACTATAGGGGTCAAAATTTATCAAACTCTAGGTGGTTGCGACACGTTTGCGACGTCAGTCTCAATAGTTAGCCCATAACCATAGCCATAATACCGCAGTGGCTTGACAAAGATTACAGAGCACCCGTCACTGTTGCGTGTAATTGAACACTCCAGAGCGCTGCTTTGCCGTCAGCATGTCCCTGAACTGTAAACTAGTTCCATACCTGAGGCCTCGCTGAGCTAAGCTCAGGTGCCGTGAGTGTGCAGAGGTCTGCGAGTCTATGTGTGCAAGCGTACGCACGCCGTGCGGGCGGGGCTGGGTATGAGTTTGAGCAGGACATTATTTTATTGTTCACTGGAGCAGAAATAAGGCAGGCAGCCGGTTGGTGGCTCGTTCTACTGGGAGACATTTTGTGGAGCCGCCGCGCAGGCCCGGGAAGAGAGGAAGCGAGAGGCAACCAGGTGACAGGCCAAGGCTCACGCTGCAAGAAACACCCACAAGATGCCGGGTACATTTACATGCTGGTATTGTGTATCACAGCACAAGCCACGTTTCCCTATGAAAGGAATATCACAACAAAAGAAAGAAGACACCGAAATACATATTCCTCATTGATCTCTAACTAAGTGTGGCAACCCAAAGGCCAATCTCAAAGAGAGACTGCACAGTTTTGTCATCTGTCACATTGTCATCCCGTTTTTAAGCCTTTGACAGATCCATTTGAGTGCAGCGCAATGTCACTGCATTCTTTACTCGGAGGGGATTGAGAACAGTGTCAACATGATGGAGAGCGTTGTCAGAGCAAAATGGCATACTCAATATTCCCCTAATGCTCTCATAAGATTCTTGGTGGGCCAAAATAAATCTCAGCGATCTAAAATGAGTGCCTGTTAAACAGGACTTAAATGCAGTTGAAGTGATTCAGTCTTCCATGAAGGAAACATGAAGAATATTCCCTCCAGTCCTATTCGGTATAGTGCAGGGTCAATATGTTGCTCCATACTGTCTGCTGGGGGAATGAATCAGACCATGCATCATTCATGCATTCATCCAACGCATTTGGATTGCAAAGAGACTTGGGGGGGGGGGGGGGGGCGGTTGTTGCACATCAAATGGCATAAATAAACACATATTTTTTAGGGTTACTTTTCTTTCTCCCTCCCCGAGTACAGAAGAGAGAAAGCACATTTTCTTTTTTGCAGAGATTTACAATCTCAGCTTAGAGCCGGGTGTGTTACAGGTGCAGAAAAGCTGTTTCGTTTCAATGTGTCACCCAGCCCACACTGGCAATTTGCTGCAGCCTTTCAGTCTCGCCCAGGAAATCAGGCCGAGGGAAGTGCTAAGGGTTGTTACTGAGGTATTTCCTATTTTGCCGGGCAGAAAGGCTGGCTGAAAGCGCACAACCTGTAAAGCTCCAGGGATGGGAGAATCATTACTGTTCCCCTTATGCTGCGCTCATCGCTCATCTGACTCCTGTGTTCACACAAATTATTACAGATACATTGCCCTCCAAGCCAGCCTCGGGTCGACTGATGGGTTTTCAATGGCAGCAATCCGAGATCGGCGTGTACTTGCCCTTTAAGGTATTGATTGTTGTAATGGAGGCTGGGGTTTCATCGCTTTTGAAATCATATACTGATAACTCGTCTGATGCCCGAGATTGAATCCCAGACACAGATGGGGTCGGACTGAGATGGTCAGCCACACTAAATATCACGGGGAATATTGTCTCCTTGGCTGACTATTCACATAGGAGGTATAGTGTACGACCTGACTTCAAAAGGGGTTGGCAACAAAATTCAAATTTTTATCAACTGGTTATAAGTGGTGTGTATGTACCTAACCACAGGATCTCAGTAGGGCAAATTGTCTTGTTATGTGTTTTCGATTCCAATTCTTTCAGATCAAGAAAAGCCTATAATTGACATGTAGGCAATGATCTACTACTCTACAGTATCTCACAGAGATGGCCTTCATACCATTCTCATCCCCCCACATCTAAAATAAGATGTGCCTTTTGGAGCCGTCATTTTTTATTTGTGCTCCTTTTTCCTCAAATTTTTTTGTAGATTCAATGTACCCGATATGCACCCAATATTTCTTTCTTCTGCATTGAGAAATGCTGTGTGAGCGTCATTCTAAAACCTTTGCCAGCTTACCTTCAAACATCAAGATCGGCTGTGCAAAAAAGCCAGATTCTTAACCACCTACTAATGAACAACAAAATACTAATGGTTCATTAAACGAAGATGGCCGCCTTCTACTTAGGGAAAAGATAACAGGGGCAATGGGAAACAAACCATGTGCCTTTTCATTTTACACCTCATTTAGCAGCCTAAGCAGATAACCCAATAATGCCTGGTAGCACCAAACTAGTATGCTTCTATAATGGTGGCAGAATTAGCAGAGCTGAGTGCTTCACACGTCAAAGGTCAGGAGCTTGCGGTGACGGAATATTAGCTTGTATAGCACAAATTAAATCGATTAGCGGGATGGTTCTTGAGGAAGTCATAGTCTGAAATATAGAGATGATATGGAGACATCTTATGAGGTTGCCATGGCTATGTAAATGGTTGGTCCAAAGTACCAATTCCATCTAATGGAATGGCTGGTAATCCAGTCACACCAATAAAGTGGCATAGTTTATTACTTTACTTGCAACTTATATAATGATGGGACCTTTTACATTTTGTGGGGATTCTTCTCTTTCAAGTTGCTCAGAGTAAATACCATTCTGTTTTGTTATTTCATCAAAGTACATTAGCACACAGTAGAGGAATAGCACAGAAAGAAAATAACTGTACCTTTGTGTATTTTCCCCTCCATAATTTTTTCCAAGAACAAGATTCCTCACCCAACAATGAATGAAACATGGACTGACAAAGGTTGTGTTGTGCTGCCCTTTTGTTCTGCTAACAAGGCTGTTGAAGAAGCTGCATGGGTCCTCGCCACCCAGCAGCGTGTCTCTGGAAAGGCCATTACCCATCAGTACACTTGCTTCCCCTCCAATCTAACCAGTGATTTTCTGTGGCTGGACACAGCAGTTCCTTCCCCCCAAACCTCCCCTGCAGCCAGTGGACGGAGTGCTGACGATCGCAGTCCACCTCTCCTCCAATTACCCGTCCACCTTAAAGCTCAAACAGAGCCTCTCCAACGGCTGATTATCCAAGGCGTCGCCATACAAGGATTTCAAAAGTGCACAAAGGGGAAACTGCACTAGCACTTTGATGGAGTTGATTTCCGTTTGTTTGAAGTCAGAGGGAAATTAAACGACCTTTTGTGTTTTTGATAATGAAGCTACCTCTTGGCAAACCAATTCGATCCTGGCTCCTCCTCCAGCCGAGCGTTCAGAAGTCTTGCCTAGGCTAGCAGACAGGGAACACAATGAGCCAGTTAAAGGTGACAGAAATGGACTATTCTACTGTGTTCTACTGTAAATGCACAAAGTAAAAAATTATGTTATGTAATGCATAAAACTATACACGGATTGCAAGCACATTTTCAGAGATTGCAAACTGTAAAAAGAAAACTCTTAAATCTTTTTGACACCAGAGCAGAGTGAATGGTATGTAGGAAACACAATGGATTGTGACAGAGGCCCTATAAACATAGATCTCATTCCCCGGAGTGTCAGTTATATCACAGATTTGCCTACTGAATCTCTTCATGCAGAGATGAGCCAATCTTTACTAAAATATTGTGATGTCTGCAGTGATGCAAGCCCAGGAATCAAGCGAGGTTGGTTCAGATGTTTGTGTTTGCCGTTTTCCTGAACTGCCATGTCTAACAAGCTCCAGTATTTTTCATCTTTCGCTCTTGATTTAGAACATTGATTACTTTGCCCCTTGCAGAGGCATCTTGTATGGGACATAGAATGCTATTTTGTGTAATTACTGAATCGTTTTGACTAATTAAGTTTTTTGTTTGTTTGTTTGTTTGTCTTTAAAAGTCATCCTTTAAAACTATTGCAAATGATATACTATGATTGATTGTACATTGCATACTAAACTCTCCCTTATTTTTTTCATCTTGTTTAGCAAAGGAACATCTTCAACAGTGATAGAAATCTATATCCTTTCCCTTCTAGGCAAAGCGACACCCCACACACTATTTAACAAAGCACTTATTGGCACACATCGGACGCATTAATCCTTTGAAACACCAAACCATTTTTTCATCCTGCCCTAATCGGCCAACAGCAAATCAATACTTTGGATTTCACAAATGTGGGCAATAGAACATTTTCTGGGGACCACAACATAATCAAATTTCACAATTACCGACATCACATCCCCTTCTGGCCGCAGTTCCTCTCCCGAAAATGTCCCCGTTGGACCTGCTGTATGCCATTGGAGACCTATATTAGAGACCCACTACATCTCTGCCGAAACGGATGTCCAGTCCAGTCCTTCCAACCGGGTCTCGGTGGACCAAATCCCATCCCCCTTCACTCTCCCCATCCCATAAAAAAAAGAGATTTGCCAATTTATCACGGATGAAAATGGATCCGTCTCAGGCGGGGCGATGGCGGGCCGTGGTAAATGAGTTATGGGTCCATTTAGCTTCTCATCACGCTGCTAGATAGCCTGGGCCTCTCTGATGGTGGATGGATAGGGTGGGGGGTGGGGCAGAGAGAGAGAGAGCGGTAATTACAGCTCCACCTGCCCGTCTCTGCGGCCCCCGCCGTCCGGCACATCTGCTCTGTCCAAATACAACTGTCACCACTCGCTCGGGGACTCATTCCCCCGGCCCTAAACGGGACGCTCATGCTACATTTGATGCCCAATCGTGCAGGGGCCCTGGACGGCGCCGTGTGTGATTGGGGGGGTTCAGTTGCCGATGCGGCAGGGTGCTGTGTGTGTGTGCGTGTGTGTGTGTGTGCGTGTGCGGGTGCGTGTGTGAGGAGGTCAGCCATGTCCTCAGATCTCCAGTGGGAACACCTGGGACACAGGTAGTGGAGGGAGCCTGGGATTAAAAGCTGTGGAGGATGTGAAGCGCCGTGCTCGTTCGCCACAGAGCGTTGACTCCCACCCATCGCTGGTGCTGGTTAGAGTTACCACAGCACCGTGACCATTTATTGCCATTGCAATAAAGAGGAGCAATAATAGATTTCTCAGCTTAGCGAGTTTATAGGAAATCATCTCAATTTAGTTCCATTGCCGTGTTCCGTGTGGGTAATATGGCTTTTTAAAAGCTGCCAAACGGTTGCCTCTGACATCTTACTGTAATTCATGTAATGGTCTTTAAAGCATTAAGCAGTGGACTGTGAGTGGGCTGGCCATCACTTAGCGCGGCCCTCTTCATCACCTCCGTGGAGGAGAGCGCGACGTGACATTTAGGTCCCAGTGGTGATGGAGGCCTGGGGCCAGGACCCACGGTGAGAGGCTTCCCCTTAGCGGAGGGGGAGCCAAGGCGTGGGCCACAACTACCAGTGAGCTGGGGGCATCTCCCCAACACACTCACCAGCCTTCGGGGGTGTAATTAACTAAAAAGCTTTTGTCGGAGAAAAAGTAGAGTGAAACTCCGCAACCTCTCAATCAACACGTCCTGTTTCTTATCACGACCCCATGAGCATGTACACACACACACACACACACACACACACACGAAGACTAAAAGCTGTTAGCAGTACGGTGGCTCAGTGGTTAGTACTGTTGCCTCACAGCAAGAAGGTTCTCCCTGTGTTTGTGTGGGTTTCCACCAGGAACTCCGGTTTGCTCCCAATACCAACAACATGTCAGGGTTAATGCTCCGATCAGGGCACTGCCAATACAACTGGAGTCGATGTGTGTGTCTGATGTGTGTGATCAAGTCTGGCCCAAATTGGCTGCCGTGGTATCACCCAGACTGATTGTTGTGAGTGATAGCTGTCTGTCCGTTCGTTATGTGTACTTAATTATCTACCAATTTGTGTAAAGCGCTTTGAGTCCTGAGAAAATTGCAAAAAACTAAATACAATGAATTATCATTATTATTATTAGCTATCAATGTTTCATCAATGCGTTTCTACCAATCCGATATTAACTTAACAAAGTTTTACTTGGTCTTGTTGGTCAAGATAATCCTGTCCCTAGGCCTCACCATCAGCGGTTCTTGGTTGTAAACCAGCACAGTGTTCCAGAGTGGAACCAGTTGGAAAACTTTAAGAACTGGTTTGAGATTTGCAACCGGGTTCAAACCGGCCCTCAAACAGCAACTGTCATTATTTGGCATTTCCTTCTCACACAATATACCTTCATAGCTTGAGAAGACTTGTGAGAATAAAACCAGTCATTGGGAAGATTTTGCAAACTAAATACAGCCACGCTTTTCCTGGCAGACCGGATGAGTAAAAAGTAAAAGAGAACTACCTCTCATTTCCTCAGTGTTCTTCTTCTCTGGTGGCCGCTGCCCAAGTGGAGTCACTGTGGTGCCACTAAAGCCCGGTCAGTCCATGGCTCAGAGGGTAAGTCCACACGTTACCCATGCCGACCGCTCACACCTACCCGTCTGCATTCCAGAAGGAAACTTCAAGCCGCTCCGCCAGTCAACACAGCCCCATGACGACTACACGCCCAGACGGATGCTTACATGACGAACAAACACACACGCAGGCACATGTTGACTCAGAGGCTGCACTGCAACACTGTAATGTGTCTGCTTAACACCCACAGACAGACAGGGGGAGAGAGAGAGAGAGAGAGAGAGAGAGAGAGAGAGAGAGTGAGAGACTGACACTCAACCTTGAAATAACAAACATGAAGGTGTTGGTGCTATTGCATATTCCTGCTTTAATCAAGTCTTATAAATACATTGCTTCCTAAATATTTATGTAACGATCCCTGCTGTGTGTGTCAATAGGATATTTATTGCACATAACAACATCTTCTGCATAATCCACGTGTCTGCATTCAAATCTCATACGCGTATTTATCCCTGTCTCACAGCACACACACACACACACACACACACACTGGTACGCTAAGCCCCTTGACATCTGTGTGTGTGTGTGTGTGTGTGTGTGTGTGTGTGTGTGTGCTCTGTGTCTCACAAGTCAGCAGTTTCACTTGCAACCACGGACCACAAGGGGAGTACACACCATGGTCTGCATTACCTCCTTATTTTATGTCTGAGTGACCAGAGTATTGCAAGCACAAGCCTCACGGCAAAATAGTACCCAGCCTGGCTAGGCCCCGGTTCCCATCCCAGAGAAAGCTTTGCAATACCTAACTTATTTCTAGATCCTCTATTAGGAGAGCGAGTTCAAAGGCTCTGATTGGTGGAGTATAGTTGCCTCTCCCTAGTTGGAGCTGCCGTAATTGGTTGGGAAAGCACTTCTAATTTGGGTTCCATTTCTCCTCGGGTGTCTCTCTCGCTGGTTGGGTCTTTGTGACAGAATCCTTTCAAGCCGTCTGGTGCTCTCCTGGGATTGCATCACACTTTCTTCATGCTTGTGTGCATGAGCAGGCAAGCCCACTCTCTCACACACACACATACACACACACAGAGAGAGATCTATTCCACTTTATTGATGCAACTAATGGCTTACCTCAGAACCACAGGTCTTTTTATCTTCCCAAATTCCACCCCTCTTTCTTACGCACTCCTTTGTCTTTCTATCTCTCTCTCTCTCCTCTTCTCTCTTCTACCCACTCGCTCTCCGTCTTCTGTGGAGATGCGAGCGATTTCCCCATGTCTCCTTGACTGAGAGTAATTTGCGCAAATGGCTCTCGGTGAATCTGTCAGGGAGGCTGGAGGGTGGGTGGAGAATCCAGGCGGAGGCTAATACACATTTATTTCATTGAGCAACACTTAAGCCGGCGGAGCCACCCGGGCACGCAGCTCGGGGTAATGGCTTGACAAATCCGACGTGTCGTGATGGCTACACTTGCCCCCCCCCCCCCCCCCCCCCCCCCCCCCGCCCCCTAGGTAAAAAAGAGCCGCGCCGCTTCCCAGCTGCGGGAGAAACGCGCGCTGGCTGGCAGCCCGGGTCTGTGGGCAGACTTTGGGTTGAGGAGTTGGAGCGTGGCTAGCTGCTTCCAGGGTCACGGTGATGATGAGGACGAGCTCTGGGGGGGTCAGGCTGATGGAGGACGTTCGATATGCGAGGAAATGGAAGGACGCGGGTTTAAAGGAGCTATCGCCATCCAATGATCGCCTTGATGTTCAATAAACTATGTTGGTTGGGTAATGGGCGGTTTGCTTGGATGGTTTAAGAACAGTCGCGTGCTGTCGATGGGCTGTTCGCGTCGATGGTTGTCGTCCCTGGTTACGGAGGATCTGTGCATTAACATGACTGTTCCCTCCACCGCCAGAGGAGCCGCCTCCCTTAGCTCAGGTAATAAGACAGCACAATGGGAGCATGGGAGCACTTTCTCTGGCTTTGAAAGTGCACCAGGGATTATGAGAAAGAAAGGTAGACTGAGCAGACTGTGTGTGTGTGTGTGTGTGTGTGTGTGTGTGTGTGTGTGTGTGTGTGTGTGTGCGTGTGTGCGTGTGTGTGAGTGCAAACCCTGAGGAGGGCTATTTTTGGCTACATCGGCATTCTGAACCCAGCATGGGGGCTCCATTGTCGTTAGGGACCCTCTCTCCAGAGGAGGCGGGGCAGCAATGGAAAACCCCAGTCCAGAGAAACAAGCCCGGCTCAGGGGGAAACCAGCCACATGCAGATGGAGGCACTGGACAGAAGGGTGTGTTTGCTAGGGCTGGATAATACCACGCTGGGCTAAAACAAATCCTACAACTGCAGTTAATTTTACTTTTATACAGTGTAAATAAGAAAAGCAGCAGCTTGGCTAAGGGCTTGCTACTCTGGCACTAGCAGTTAGGTGAAGGGTCAGTTATTGACCAGCTTTTCTCTGGCCAGATAGAAGTGCCTTTGTTGAGCTTACAGTATAACAATACCCTCCCAGTGATTATAGTCCCAACTTCTATTAAAGGCCACAGATCCTCTAGATGGTGAAGCCCAGTGTGTGTGTGTGTGTGTGTGTGTGTGTGTGTGTGTGTGTGTAAGCAAGTTTTGTGAAGCCTGAGAACTGAGAGGACTATGACTGTGTTGATCTGTGTGTGTGGGTGGGTGGGTGGGTGTGTGTGAATGTAAGCAACTGTGTGTGTTTGGGTGGAAGCGTGTGTGTGTGTGTGTGTGTGTGTGTGTGTGAGGGTCAGTTTAATACTGTCAACATGAAGGAGACAGGATTACAGAAGCATTTCACTGACGTCTGAGAGAGAGGGATGCTTTGCTGGTGGGGGACTGAGGCTATGGGGGAGGGTAAGAGGGAGGAGGGGTGAGGCAGGGGAGGAGCGCAGTAGGTGGAGCGGGTGAGGTGCTGATGACAGAGGGCCTCAGAGGGGTTAGGAGAGACAGAAAGAAAGAAAGAATGAATGAAAGAAAAAAAGGCAGGAGAACGGCTGGGGTAACAGTCAGTGGAGGAGTGCAGCGGCAAGAGCGAAGGAGTAAACAGAAAGCAACAAGGCCATAAAAAAAAGGGAGAGATGAGGAGAAAAAGAGAGAAAGAGGTAGAGAGAGATCGAGAGAGAGGAGGGAGAGCGAGAGAGAGCGGGAAGAGGAGTGCAGACAGATGGTGAGCAATAAAGCTGTGCTCTCATTACTTCTCCTCCCCAGCGCTATTGTAGGGGAAATGGATATTACAGAAGACATAATAGCCTTTACCGGCAATTTCCCCCTCCTCCTCTAATTCCCCGGGTCCTGTCGCTTCAAAGCCAGCTAAAATGCTCTGAGTCGAACGTGGCGTGGGACCCGGCCAGAAAGAAAAATAGTACGGCCGATTCCTGAGTGGTTTACTCTCCCGGCAATGCATACAAAATCAATAGACGCAGTCTGAAAATCCATGAGGGTGAACGCCGCCATTAAGTTCCCCTCTCCCCGTCAGCGTGTGTCCTCGCCGCCCTGTGAAGAGGGCACGCAAACAAATTCCCCCGGCAAAGTGCCTCTGTCATCCGAGCCCATTTTCTGGCAGGTACAGGGAGATGAGCGCGTGTTTTTGGAGAGTCTCAGGCTTGGCTCAGACAGCTTTCCCGTGGAGGAGGATGGACATGGAGAGAGCATTTACTCAAAGCCCATCTCCTCGACGCCATTAAGCGAACGCACTCACCAGGCTCCTACACTTGTCTAATCAGTTTCTACCTTCGATGTAACATGGTATGCCCGACGTGGACAGATCCTCCTCTACACCGCTGCCTTCTCAACACCCTGTTGAACCGTTGCTTACCCGGGTGCTTCATTTTCTTCCAGGGAGGATGCTAGACTTGGTTAGCTCTCTCCTCAGCAGGGGCTGCCGCAGTCAGCACATTGCTGAGGGCTTAATTAGAATAATTCAGCAGCGCGCTTTGAAGTGAAAAGGGAAAAGCGCGCCTGCCGAGCTGGGGGTGTCGGTGAGGTCACTGCTGGGGGTACCACCAGGAAGTGTGTGTGGAGGCTGTGATGATGTCATCCTCCCGCTGCCAGTCCCCGTGGAGTGTGCCGCTGTTACCTGCCGTGGGCGGCGCTGCCCCGCCGCTCCGGGCTCTCCTCGCGTGAGTCATTCACAAGACGGCATCTTTGAGCATTCGCGTTTACCTCCGCGCGGAGTTTCGGTACAATGCAACGTGCATTTAAAACAATTATTCCGCTGTGAGATAGACAAGCGCTTTCAGGATACTGTCACGCCCACGGCCTCACTGCAACGTTCCACTGCTCCCGTGCTCTGATCAGGCTGATGGCTCTCACCTGTTTTCAGTGATTGGCAGGTGGACAGTGCAGTCTCCTTTGTTTTCCGGTTTCCTGGCCATTGTTGTCAGTGCACTCGTCAGTGTTATACGCTGTGTTCTTCACTCTGTGTCTGTGAGAGGTTGGTGGTGTGACTCCTGCCTCTTTCAATTATGGCCCTGTCATTCCTTTTGTTGGACTGTTAACCAGGAGATCCATGAAACAACCTATCTTCGCTCGCATTCGTTGGTCATGGATGAAGGACTGATACTAGGACCATGGAGTGAATTACATTCAGTCTGAACTGCTAGTGTGATGTCTATGAATTACATTGTATTATTTGAACATTTGTTTCATCCTAGTGCATTTCTAAATGCACAGGCTATAGTGATACACTATCCTTGATGTTATGATCCAAGGGAAGCTCCATTAATGTTTAGAGGGAATGTAGGTGCTGACTGATACTAGGACCATGGAGTGAATTACATTCAGAGTCTGAACTGCTTGTGTAATGTGTATGAATTAAATAGCATTGTATTAATGTTTAGAGGGAATGTAGGTAGAGAATAGACTCAGTTTGTCATTGGGGAACTTCCCTCTTTAATGATTAGTTGAATAGGGCCTTGGGACATTGCTCCACCAAACACTCCACCATGAACTCACAGTCGCCCCCCTCAGCACGAGTTCTGTGTGTGACCAAATGTCTTGTTTAAAAATGTTGTGTTAATTCATCTATGGCCTGTCTTTCCTTGCACCATTCCTGCTGGCCCGAAATAGCCAGCTCTACAGGAAAATCACCAATGATCCAGAAGTATTATATTCTTTTCTATTTGGGAGCCCTGCAGGGATTCTTTTTTTTTCAGAGATTTTGTAGTCAGCAATTAATTTTTTTTTGCTTGCTTTTACATTTTTTGATGACTGACGTTTGCAGCTAACATCTGATCCGGTCACACTGTAGGTTCAGCTAACATCTGATCCGGTCACACTGTAGGTTCAGCTAACATCTGATCCGGTCACACTGTAGGTTCAGCTAACATCTGATCCGGTCACACTGTAGGTTCAGCTAACATCTGATCCGGTCACACTGTAGGTTCTGCTAACATCTGATCCGGTCACACTGTAGGTTCAGCTAACATCTGATCCGGTCACACTGTAGGTTCAGCTAACATCTGATCCGGTCACACTGTAGGTTCAGCTAACATCTGATCCGGTCACACTGTAGGTTCAGCTAACATCTGATCCGGTCACACTGTAGGTGCAGCTAACATCTGATCCGGTCACACTGTAGGTTCAGCTAACATCTGATCCGGTCACACTGTAGGTTCAGCTAACATCTGATCCGGTCACACTGTAGGTTCAGCTAACATCTGATCCGGTCACACTGTAGGTTCAGCTAACATCTGATCCGGTCACACTGTAGGTTCAGCTAAC
>JAPMUY010002177.1:157500-175000 GCA_026901105.3 Galaxias olidus
CCAGATGAATGTGAAAAGATGAATATTCCATTCCAACGAACATCAAGCCTACGGAGCATTGTCTAGAATGCTTCATGAATCAGTCAAAACAAGTTGGGGACAGCGTGCTATTGGCCCGTCTGTCTGAACATTCACACACACGCGAGCAGACACACACACACACACACACACACACACACACACACGTTCATAAACACACATATGCACATGCAGAGCAATACACACATACTATACATCCATACACCCACTTTCTCTCTCTTGAAGTACAAATGTACACACACACACACACACACACACACACACACACACACACACACACACACACACACACACACACACGCGCGCGTGCGCTCGTGCTGACCGGACCCAGCTGTGGGGTGAGAGCCCTGCTCCGCCTTCTCTGACTAAAACTACTTGTTTACCCAGCGGTCCCACATTCACTTGACCCGGGGCCAGAGTGACATTCTGAAGCCCTGCCCGCCCTGAAGCCACTGTCCCTGGCTGAAGATCAAGGCTGGCCTGCCTCTCTGCAGAAACATGGAGCCAGGGAAAAAGAGTCCAAATGGGAAGCTGAGCCAGAGAGCCAGGCAGGGGGGAGGTCACCGGTGAAAATGGCCTTATTTGGTGCACGGCGGTGCCTCACACAGTCCAGCAAAGTCCTACCTCTCCACTTTACTCTCTGATAAATTACAGCCTGGCTGGGTTATTTATTGGTACACTTGCGACTGGTCTCCTGGGGTAAAGGCTCATCGCGTTCTCCTCTCATTGTGCTCCATTGTTTTTCTTTTATTAGATCAGTAGATGTTGTAGTTGAATTAGCCAGAGTGGAAAACAACATGTTTTTATACAAGTGTATATGAACTGCATGTGGTAACTTTATGCCGAGTCAGCAGGGCAGGAAGCTTGTTCTGCAGGTTGGTGGAAATATTGTTTTTATTTCTCCAGAGGGGGCGGGATCAATAGACCGGTGGTGTGACAGGCACCCGAGAGCCTTGGCTGATATTTCTCCTCCTATTGACGGCCACCAGCTGTGGCCTGAAGGTCACCAGGAAGTGTATTGATGGGATTAACTACGAGCCTAATTGGTTGGTATCGGAAAAGTGGGGACTGAAATAAAAACAGGGAGAGCGAGACAGTGAGAGAAAGAGAGAAGTTGTGGAAAACGTGTGTCCAATGTACAAGAAGCCATCTGTGGTCCACACACCCTATCAATATCAACAAGTCTCCTCGTGTGTGTGTGTGTGTGTGTGTGTGTGTGTGTGTGTGTGTGTGTGTGTGGGTAACACGCCACGGTCACAGGGACACAAACTCAGGCACTGAACAGAACGTTTAACCACCAACAACAAAAACGATGTGTTGCCAAAATGTGTGCAGAACGTTTTTAAAAACACACAAGTCCAAAATATAAAATCAATACCAATATCAAGACAGTAGCAAATTTGAATTAGCATTTTTCAATGATGTTCGTTCTAAATCAAAGAATATTCAAAATATGTTTCAGTCTCTTCTCTGAAAAAGAATCCCTTGTACTTCATCCATCGCATACTTGATGCCTAATGTAGATGTAACTGTATACCGTATGTATTAAGTATTACATGTGTATTGTACTGTACTGTATGTTATGGTATTACATGTGTACTGTATGTTATGGTATTACACGTGTACTGTATGTTATGGTATTACACGTGTACTGTATGTTATGATATTACACGTGTACTGTATGTTATGATATTACACGTGTACTGTATGTTATGGTATTACACGTGTACTGTATGTTATGAACATATTACAAATGACTATGTACTAGGAATTACACGTGTACTGTATGTTATGGTATTACACGTGTCCTGTATGTTATGGTATTACACGTGTACTGTATGTTATGTACACATTAAAATGACTATGTACTAGGAATTACACGTGTACTGTATGTTATGGTATTACACGTGTACTGTATGTTATGGTATTACACGTGTACTGTATGTTATGATATTACACGTGTACTGTATGTTATGGTATTACACGTGTACTGTATGTTATGGTATTACACGTGTACTGTATGTTATATACACATTACAATGACTTTGAAATATGCTCTCAGCCTGCCAAATTAAATTCATGGGGGCATTTTCCACATGTGACGTGTATGTTTCCAGACTAGATTACATATTACTCTCATGAAGAAGTTCCTCACACAATACTGTTAAGGATTCGGCTATTCCTATTCCACTTTCATCATGTTGACTTCTGTGGCTCCTGTGCAAAGCATCTTGTCATTGACATTCTGCTCGTGGACGGGCCCGTCTTCCCAGCTGTCGATAGTGAATCATTCCAATTCAATTTAACATGGCTCTTCCTCTCTCCGCCCACTCTCCACGGATCATTTCCTCCTGTCACAGGAAGTGTGTCAGCAGGGTTGTCTAGGGGAGCCATCCCCATAATTACACACTTGTCTCTTCTTGCCATTCATCCATTTGGAAACCACAGAATAAACAAACAGACCTGACCCTCTTCTCCCTAACCTCATCCTTCCTCCTCCTCCTCCTCCTGAGCATGACCAGGTCCTGTCCAATTATGGGCTTGCAGGATGGGGATTTATGGCCAAGCATAACATTGCGAGGCGAGCAGGCTGGCAGAAGCCTTGTTTTTGAGGAAATAAAGCTTTGCTTTTCTCCCTGCCTCTTCTCTGTTGGTCAACGCCTAACCTCAGAGGGAAATGTTTTTGTTTGAAGAAGAAGAGGGAGGGGGATGGGGTGGGATGCACGTCCATTTGAGAAAGAGTGAAAAACTAAGAGAGAAACTGTGTGGGCTGTGTTCGGCAATGCAAGCCAGTGTTGTCTTTCACCGTGTCGGAGTGTCTGGGTGTAACCTCTGTCCTTAGCTGAACAGGTGGAGGGTGCTAGAGCCCCAGTTCCTGTGCAGCTGCAGCCCGTGTGTGAGTCAGAGGTGTGTGTGTGTGTGTGGGGGGGGGGGGGGGCTGAGGCTGTCCTCCAGAGGTGAGCTGTGGACACAGACACAGAGGAGCCCCGTGCCACACAGGGTAATGTCTTGTTCGCTTACCCGTTGCAATACACAAGACGTCACTTGCCCCGCCAGTCAGAAATGCTCCTCATATGTAATTGTGTTTCTGACAAGAAATAAATGACATCCACCAGAGGGTACCACCTGTTCAGAGGGTATCCATTTTCCTTCCTTTCATATAGGAAGCGTCACCAAAGCATTTTGGTGTACCTACAAAAATGCATGTGACGTGAGTTCTAGATGTCATGGCTGGTTTTATGGACTTTCATCAGAACCAATGGCTGCTGATGCTGTTTAGGAAATATGTAATGTTGTTCACTTGATTCTTTAAAGGGCTGGACCTGCAACCACAATCACAATGACTCACTGAAACGATTGCTTTACCACAACAGCCTTCATTTCATTGAATATTTGGAAGTCCAATATTTTACTATAAATTGATCATATCTTTCTAATTACTATTGCGGCATGCTGAACGTAAAATCATTAATCTATGAGATATCTCACTTAGCACATTCATTTTGCCCTGGTGAGTATTCTCTGGGGCGAGTGTTGATCCGGGGCGGTGACAGCAGAGGTCCGCCTCGGAGACGCCAGGCACCACGAGCGTCCCGGTAGGCTACGGGTCGGACAGCGGGTCTGACAGCTCGTTACCGTCACAACACCGTGACGGACCGCCACCCCCTCCTCGGCCCTGGGCTCCTGCTGTGGAGAAACGGACAGATTCTGTCGTGAACTGTGCCCCACCGCCATTGACTGGAAACGCTTCGAGCTCGTCGGTTGTTGTCTAGCTGCTGCTGGGGCGCCGAGGTGAAGGAGGAAGCCCAAGGGACATGGCGACGAGAAGGAGACAAGGGACATGGCGACGAGAAGGAGACAAGGGACATGGCGACGAGAAGGAGACAAGGGACATGTGGACGAGAAGGAGACAAGGGACATGGCGACAACAAGGAGACAAGGGACATGGCGACGACAAGGAGACAAGGGACATGGCGACGAGAAGGAGACAAGGGACATGGCGACGAGAAGGAGACAAGGGACATGGCGACGACAAGGAGACAAGGGACATGGCGACGAGAAGGAGACAAGGGACATGGCGACGAGAAGGAGACAAGGGACATGGCGATGACAAGGAGACAAGGGACATGGCGATGACAAGGAGACAAGGGACATGGCGACGAGAAGGAGACAAGGGACATGGCGATGACAAGGAGACAAGGGACATGGCGACGACAAGGAGACAAGGGACATGGCGACGAGAAGGAGACAAGGGACACGGCGATGACAAGGAGACAAGGGACATGGCGACGACAAGGAGACAAGGGACATGGCGACAACAAGGGGACATGGCGATGACAAGGACACACCTGTTTAAACAAGCGGCCACGTTAGCCACAATAGGTGACACATTGAAATTCCAAGTGGAGCCCTCGGTCCTCAGGGCTCGATAGCCGAGACCTTTCCCTTTGCCTTTCATGTCCCGTGATTAAAAAAAACAAAACCAAAGGGTCCCCAACGCTATCAGAGAGCACAAAGCCATCACCTCTGACAACATCTGCTCCAGGAAGCAGTGCTTATCTTTGGCTGCCTGACGTCAACGCCAGGGAGATATCACTGGGCTGATAGTTTAGCCTGCTCTCTGTTTCATCAAACTGGAGTGTCTGCTGCCTGGGAGCGCGTGCGCTTGTGAGTGTGTGTGTGCACGCGCGCTGTGTGTGTGTCAGTGTGTGTGTCAGTGTGTATGTGTGTGTGTGTGTGTGTGTGTGTGTGTGTGTGTGTGTGTGTGTGTGTGTGTGTGTGTGAGCATGAGCATTGTGTGTTAGTGTGTTTGTGAGTGTGCACCTGTGTGTCTGGGTCAATAGTTGCTGCTGCTTTTACAACATGTACAATGAATCAACAGCAGCCACAGGGTCACATATGGAGGAAATCAAAATCGCTTTAAATGCTGAATAAGCCAACCAGAAAACTAATGAAAACTCCTTTGACAACTGCAGTGCTCCCAGTAAATCTTCCCGTTGATGCAGCCCGCTAGGCCAGATCCCACAGGGATTCTGCTGGGCCAAAACGGACCGGGTGATTCATCACAGCTTGATGCAAGAGCGAGTCACAGCGCTTTAAGATGCTACAGTGAGACACCTTAGCAGAAGCACCTTGCCTTGGTGGTTCTACCACGGGATTCAAAGAGGAAACAAAGGGTATAGCATTTATACAAACCGAAACTGACTCCAAACCAGCATGCATGCGAGGGCATCCAAATGGACAGCTTTCTGCGGTCTCGTCCTAGTGCTATTTTGTACCGTATATTTATCTCCTGGTCTCTATTTTGTACGGTATATTTATCTCCTGGTCTTTATTTTGTATGGTATATGTATCTCCTGGTCTCTATTTTGTACAGTATATTTATCTCCTGGTATCTATTTTGTACGGTATATTTATCTCCTGGTCTTTATTTTGTATGGTATATGTATCTCCTGGTCTCTATTTTGTACCGTATATTTATCTCCTGGTATCTATTTTGTATGGTATATGTATCTCCTGTTTATCTCCTGGTCTCAGCTGCATGTTTGGCTTCCAAGCAGGATTTTGACTCGACACGCTCAAAGGATCCTCATTGACCTTTCCTATCTATCATGTTTGTCCCCCTTTCATTTTTTAAGCTATATTGTTGTATATGGATGTTCAGATGTTCAAGTGGTGTGCCTTTGTACTCCGGTATGGTGGTTACCATGTCGCATACTCTCTCACATGATCTACATGCATGCACACTTGCACATGCATTACACACACACACACACACACACACACACACACACACACACACACACACACACGCACACACACACACACACACACACACACACACACACAGTCAGCTTTCACTTTATTCATTCTTTCAAGGGGATATTTTGATCTTATAACCAGTATAGATGTGTCTTTACTTCATCTTACCTTACCTCAGATGCCATTGTGTTTAAACGGTTAGGTGCAATTGACTGAAGCGTAATCAATATTGCCTAGGGGTAAAAACAGAATACACCCTGAATAGTGTAAAGGAAAGAAAAGCCAGTTGGTAAAAAGTACTGCGTTTACTCATACAAAAGAACAAACTGTGATAAATGTGATGGCTGCTACTTCCAGTCTGTGTATTTCCGCACCACACTGAAGCCCAAAGACAGCTTAGACATTCAGGCACCTTTTGTCAAGTCAAACCGGCATTCCCAGCCATGCTCCCAAAAGGGATTCCTGCTCAGTGTGTTCCTCAGTGAATGGGGCGATGGGATGTCACCACTCACCACCCGGTCACACCTGCCCTCCCACCCCAGTCCTTCCTCTCCCTCTGGTGCCAGCAGACTCTCAAGTCATTCGTCTGAACAAAATACCGGTATCACTCCCAGACCTCGTTCTCCGATTACGACCTGTTCTATAATTGTAACATTTGCCCATCCGCGCCTCACATCTGGAAATGAGCTATTAGACAAATCCTAGTCGTCGTAAAGCGGGCCCGTCGACTTTACGACCCGGCTTATGGCCTCGCGTGGAGAGTAATGGCCGAGCAGCATTACTCAAGATGATGTTTGGACTGATTTATTAAAAGCTGCAATACATCTAAAAGTGTAACTTCTCATGAAGCAGTATCCGGTCTGCGATGGGCAGCTGCTGCGGCCGAGAGTTCTGGAGGTCAGGGGCTCAAGGTTGTGGGAAGACCCTGGGGTCAAACCAGCAGATGGAAACACAGACACGGTGTGCGGCCTTTTGGACTGAGTCAGTGGAGAGTCTGGACTAGCTATCAGTTTGTCTCATCCACTTCTCAAGGTCCTGGCCTTCTCTTTTTACATATACACAGAGAGAGAGAGAGAGAGAGAGAGAGAGAGAGAGAGAGAGAGAGAGAGAGAGAGAGAGAGAGAGAGAGAGAGAGAGAGAGAGAGAGAGAGAGAGAGAGAGAGAGAGAGAGAGAGAGAGAGAGAGAGAGAGAGAGAGAGAGAGAGAGAGAGAGAGAGAGAGAGAGAGAGAGAGAGCGATTGATTCTTCCCAGAAATAGCTCAAGGTCTAGACCAGAGCTAGCATTTGGATGCGCTGACGTCCCGAGGTGTTTCAACGTCTCTGTCTGAGTCCTGCACTGGATCCCGTAGGGTCAAGGGTCATCAGCCCGAGAAGACGTTGGAGGGATGGACACGATGCGGAAACGTTGCCATGGGAACGGCCACTCAACAACAGCGGGACATGCAAAATTCAACCCTGCTGAACCCCATATTGCCTTGTCCTTTTATAACAGTTTGATACAGACGCCAGTCTGACCTTGCAGGTTGAGCGTTGAGAGTGGCAGGTTTTCCGAAAATGGAGCAATGTTTATCTTGTCTAACGGGTTTGTAATCTCTATCACGATAGCTTACCTTCCTGACCGGTCAGAGCAGACTCGTTCTTCCCAAGCAAATGACTTTAATGCAGGAGTTGGGTCAAATGAGTTGCACAATCAGTTAAACACAGGTTTGTTTACTTTGTGCAGGTACTTAGTCTGTAATGTTTAGCTGTTTAAGAAGTAAATAAATGTGGTAAAATATGTATGCTTGTGCAGTGTCCAACATTGTTAATTCATAATGCCCATGAATATGTCTTGAAATATTGATATTTGTCAACAACATAATAGAAAATACTGATAATCATAATATTCAAACAAGTCTGTCTGAAAAATCCATTAAATGTATATTTAAAAAATATCTGAAGACCGAGACCAAATTGAGATTATCTCTTTTTGGGGGAGGTCAAGCAAAATAAAACACATACATAGAAAAACTAAAAAGTACAAATTACAAATTATACAAACATTTAGATCTGATAATATAAAACGCACAGAAAGCAAAACAATGACAAAAAGGTAGGTAGCATTGACTTGTGGGTAATGTATTTTTTTTCACATCTGTGATGCAGATAATATGCACGAGCATCACAGTCTCTCAACTGGTTCAGACTGGCCCCAAAAAGAACAACACCAATTCTGGCAGTGGAAAACTATTAAAGCTATTCCTCCTCTTAGAGATGACACAAAAGTATAGAATTCAAAAGCGGAGGCGCCAGACACCTTTTAGGACTTAAACCGTAACATCAGTGGATCCTAGGAGGTCGGCGCGTGCCAAATGGTTTTGTTTGGAACACAAGATGAATTGGGACAGCAGGCTTGCCGTTGGGAGAACAATTTGTTTGCTTGTTAGCTTTGAGATCCTGTTTTATTTAGATGCGCAAATCTGGCAGTGACATGAACTCCAACTCAATGCCCCTGGGAGACTTGACAGCCGCCAAATGAAACTCCTACAGCCTGCCCCACTTATTAGCACAAAGCTGTACAGTGAGCGCACGCACACACACACACACACACACACACACACACACACACACACACACACACACACACACACACACACACACACACACACACACACACACACACACACACACACACACACACACATACGTAGGCACACACACACATAAACACACATGCACACACACACACACACACTCACACACACATAAGCACACACACACACATGCACACACACACACATACACGTACACAGATACATGCACACACACAGACACTATAACATACATATGCACACAAACACACACACATACACATGCGAACAAACACACACGTGCTGCACATCAAGGCGTTGTTTGTTGTTTGGTGTAACGTTAAAATTATTTCTAAAATCCCGTTTAAAGCAGAGCCATTTCACCCCTAGATGCTTTGAGTGTACAGCTCTCCATCCTACTCTCCTGCTAACCTGCCTTGCTCATGACAGACGGAGTAAATAGATTTTCTGCATGAGGAGTGCACTTGTATATTTAGCCTCCCAGTCAAAAGGCCTATAATTGGCAGATTGAATAAACTCCATGGCACTTAAGCTGTTATTCATTTAATCCTCGGATGTCTCATAGAGCTAGCTGGATGGTTGGAGACCAGGATGCTGCGGCAGGAGTCTGCAGTAATTGCATGTTTTTTATTACCCCTGAAATGACCGTGTGTCTGACGTTCTCATTACGGCGGGAGGAATGGTTCTAGGGGTGTGCATATCATCTGAATAAGGTAGGTCGAATTTGTATGATGAGGAAGCGAAGATTAAATTAATTGGTAATGAGTGGAGGGATTAAGATGTTTTGTTATGTGTTTGGAACAGCATGCCTTTCTTAAAGTGTCAGGGGGAGGATTTTACTACTTGAAACTTCCTCTATATTGTTGTAGAATAGACTAGCTGTCAAATGGCCGACAGTTAGATATGTTATTTTGAACTGGTAGAACAGAATGCTAGCACCATTTGCAGAACAGAGGGATTGGGTTCATACAAGAATAATCACCGGCCACTGAACAGATTGACACGTCCTTTGACTGTGAGACCATTTTACGATTTTCTTTAACCTTTTAATAGCTTGTCCCATTTTATTACACGTACAGCACGCTGACGTATTGATTCTGCTTGAAAACTATTCACACATAGTATTATTACATATAACTTAGTAGAATCATTACTGTGACAGTTCCAGAGGCCGCACTTAGGCCTAAATCCAGAAACCAAGACACTTGTTTCATAAGCCTACAACTAGCTACTGTACTAGCTGCATAATCCAAGCTGCCTATTAAATTAATCCAATCCACTTAGAACACAACACAATGCTGTGTGGGCTTGTGTGCGAGAGATAAAGTCTGAGTGGCAGAGCTTGAATGAGCTAAAACACTGGAGTTTAGTTATGGATGGGATTGTGAAAATGTGGGCAATTGGCAATCTGAGTATTGGCTTGTGAATATTATTTTGCGTCGCTTAAAGTCGCACTGAAACTTTTTTGAAAGCTTCACACTGACAGTAAGGGGACTTCTTCTTTGTACTTAGTACATTCCAACTGTTTCATTTCCCTCTGTCAGTTCCAGGAGATCTGACAGTTCACCCATTAATGGATGGGAGCATTCATCATTTGACTCTGTAAGCCTATGGCTCATTGGAAAGAAGTTGAATCTATTCTAATTCATTGTGCCTGACAGGGTGTGGTTATGGTAGCGACAGGTGACAATTATTGCAGTATAGGGAAGCATGCACTGCAAAGTAAAATTGGATTACTTTCCTCAAGACTGTGTCTCTTTTCTTTTCCAAACATGATATCCTATTGACGGCACAAGCGCCATAGATTTGTCAACATGAAAAAGTTACAGTAAAGATAATATAAGGACAGAAACAGTGAATGAAGGATGTTTGACAAAACAATGATAGACAGAAATAAAAAGGAGGTGGGCAATGGTAATAGAAATAAATGAGCAATCTAAACTTCATGTTCTAATATGTCAGTTTGTTGTTTATTATTAAAATGATTTAGTCGTTTTTTTTTTGCTCTATAAGGTTATTATTCAAATGTCAGGAAATCTGAAAATCTATATTCAGCAGCTCAAGTACAAAAAGAAAATAAAACTAGCCCACCAAGGTGTTCTCCAACCCTAAAACCGCATCTGGACAGTTGTGCTATGCATGCACGACGTAATTGATAAAGAGCAAATGCAATACATGATTCAGGCAAGAGGGCGGCACGGTGGCTCACAGCAAGAAGGTCCTGGGTTCAATCCCCAAGGGCGTTTCTGCGTGGAGTTTGCATGTTCTCCCCGTGTTCGCGTGGGTTTCCTCCGGGTACTCTGGTTTCCTCTCACAGTCCAAAAACATGCAGGCTAATTGGTGACTCTAAATTGCCCGTAGGTGTGAGTGTGAGTTGTTGTCTGTCCCTATATGTCGGCCCTGTGATAGACTGGCGACCCCCCCCCCCCGCCCCGTGTCCCTGTACAGGATAAGCGGTAAAGCTAATGGATGGATGGATGGATGGATGGATTCAGGCAAGGAGAACCCCATCATGGAAATCATCAACAGGAAGAGGTATATCAACATTAGCCTACTTTATGACATTAGCCTATCTTAAGTGCTTGTACAGCATAGGCCTATGCATGCACCTGTAAATTAGGCCTGTGTTTGACTTTCCATTTTAAGTGCAAAGTGTGACATATAATGTTGCCTCGAGGATATGCAGAAGCCTTTGTTGATCACCTTGTAAGGCAGAATATACCGACGCCCTCTTCCTGCGCTCTGCAGAGTTGCACAGATAGGAAGCACAGTTCCAAAGCGCTTCGCGCGGCTCTCTTTTCATGTTACTACTGCTGCATGTAGACCTATGTGGACGCAGCCAATCTCATCCCTATGACGCTGGCGAGGTTGGGCTCACCAATGTTTGATCATAATATTTAACACGCCCACACTAGAACTGGAAGAGCTTTAGTTTGCCGGCAACGCACAGGAAGGCAGGAGGCTGACGGGACAAGCGAAAGCGAGAAAAGCCTTGCACCTGCCAAGCGATCTCTGATTTTACCTCAGCACGAAACGGGGAGAGTGGCTTTAACCAGGGACTAGGAAAGCATCCAGCCATCGTTTGAATTGACAACGGATCACCTTTCATGGACTGTCCCCTTTGAAAACATTGGAGGAATTATTGCGTAGGCCTATATTGATTTTAAGCTTTTCTTAAATCATTTTAGGCAACACGTGCTTTTAAGTGTTCAGTATTTTGGGGTCTAAATTATGCTTTAACTATCCATTTCAAACTCTACTTTATGATAAAGAATTGTTCGAAAGTCTGGACAGCAGATGTTTTTACAATACGAAATTACTTGAGAAGGGAATGATGCTGTTTGGCACGCAAAACATTTAGTTGGGGGTTTTTTTTGGACTGGACTGTCTGTTCACTTGGCACGGTATTTTATCTTTTACAAGGTAGTGAATGAAAACTCGACTGTCAGGTGCGTAGTGCACGCAATGACTCGGTCTGTCCCCGTAGTTCAATATGGAAAATTCCGCTTATTGTAAAAAAAAAAATAAGAATGCTGTCTGTCTAGACAG
Source organism: Galaxias olidus (assembly GCA_026901105.3). Taxonomy (NCBI): domain Eukaryota; kingdom Metazoa; phylum Chordata; class Actinopteri; order Galaxiiformes; family Galaxiidae; genus Galaxias; species Galaxias olidus. The sequence goes on from JAPMUY010002177.1 coordinate 169,443, forward strand.
AAGCATGGTGTGCCTGACATAACAGGGACTATGAGTGGAATGATCAAAGAAAATCTTCAAACGAAGAACAGTGTGTTTATATATTTGGTATTACGATTTGATTGCAATGTCGGTGTAGCTTGCACTGCGTTCGCAGTTTAGAAGAAAACATCTTATTTTGAAACCTTCAAAATGATCAAAATGATACTGTTTCGTAAATTCAGAGTGTTGATTCTCATGGTGTTTTTGGTGGCGTGCACTATGCATATTATGATAGACTTGCTACCGAGGCTTGAAAAGCGGGCGGTGGGACCGGACACCGGGAACGCTGGATGCCAGTGCGCTCATAATCCGAGCGAGGACCTGCAGAGCTGGGGGAAGCAACGCGTTAGGTCGGTGGCAGAACCGGGCTGGCCTAACAAGCATACACTCAGAATCCTTCAGGACTTCAGCAATGAGCCGAGTTCCAATATAACATCTCACTCCCTCGAAAAGATCACAGCCGCTGCAGAAAGAGCAGAGACCTTCAAGCAAGTGCATCATTTGTCCGGGACCGCCGAGGAGCGCAAGCCGCTCATCAGAGACGCAACTGGCAGTAGGACAGTTCATGCTTCCGGTGGCTCTCGGCTCTCTTCTCTGTTTGACCACCCTCTATTCAAGACCGAGTTACCACCTCTTACGGACGATGACACCTTGTTTAATGTCAATACGGACATCAGATTTTATCCGAAAGCAGCAGGAAACCAAGAATGGTAAGCTGGGGATGAGGTGTTGCGCGGCAGGTGCTGTCAAGAACTATTCGCTAAGTGCACGAGTTGAACATATTCTAATAATATAGGAATTAGTAGGGTTTAATTAATAGGGTTTAATTAGTAGGGTTTCTAGATACTTTCTTTCCCACATTGAGACTGTGTATGGTATAAGACAGCTGTCAGTGAAGCGAATGCAAGTGTCTGCAATGTGGTTATGACAAGGTTAGTCACAGGTAATTAATCACAGATTGAGAAAAATATTGAGAAATAGATTTTTTTTTTCGTCGGTTTTCTTGCTACAAGTACCATGTAACCTCTTAAAATGTTGTTTTTGTTTTGTTATTATAATAATAAGACATTGAACCAAAAACAATATATATTTATCTTACACATAATGAATGCCCCTTGCTGCCACCAAGCTGTCTTCATGTCTGCCGACAGCTCTCTCTCTAGTTCTCTCGGAATAGCTGTTAGACAATGTCATTAATCCCATCTTTCCAACCCACCAGTCTCCTCATCTTCCCTAGCTCTTTGTTAGGGATGTGAATTGTCCGGTCTACCTTCAAACTAAATGTCTGTCCCTCGCTTGATTTTCGTGGGAAACCAGACTTCTGCACCAGGAAGCTGCTACCAATATTCCACCGTTCTCCTTTCTTTTCTGATCCTCCAGGCACAACGAAGGGAACGAGGAAGAGGAGGAGTACCCGCCAACGGGGGAGGTGACGGCCGAGTCGTACCCCAACTGGCTGCGCTTCCACATCGGCATCAACCGCTACGAGCTGTACCCCCGGCACAGCCCGGTGCTGGAGGCCCTGCTCAAGGACCTGGTGTCCCAGAGGATCACCAGCGTGGGTGAGTGTGAGGGACGACTACCCTGCCCAGTGTGAATACAGCTGTGTGTGTGTGTGTGTGTGTTCGTGGGCTTGTGTGTGTGTGTGTGTGTGTGTGTGTGTGTGTGTGTGTGTGTGTGTGTGTGTGTGTGTGTGTGTGTGTGTGTGTGTGTGTGTGTGTGTGTGTGTGTGTGTGAGTGTGTATGAGTGTGTGTGTGTGTGTGTGTGTGTATGTGTGTGTGTGTGTGAGTGTGTATGAGTGTGTGTGTGTGTGTGTGTGTGAGTGTGTATGAGTGTGTATGAGTGTGAGTGTGTGTATGTGTGAGTGTGTATGAGTGTGTGTGTGTGTGTGTGTGTGTGTGTGTGTTTGTTTGTCTGCAAGTGGTACAAAATCAAGGAAAGCCGGGTGAGTGTGGAAATAAGATTATGTAAGTATGAGGGTATGAATTTGTGCTTATGAGTTACTGTGTGTGCAAAATTAGTTTTCTTGTGTTCACCAGAGAATCATTTCTAACCCCTCTCCTATAGTGTTCCATCAGATTGACTCATATAGTGGGGGGGGTCTGTTTCAAGCTCCCCTATTTTGTTCCTTCCTCAGACGCTAGTTAGAGATGAAATGCTAACTGCCTCCAGAGGTATGAAATGGAGAGAGAAAAGCTTGTAAATGTTTCAGTGTCAAAGTGTTTGGCTTTCAAAAATAATCTGTCATCCCCAAAGCAATTATGCAGAGTGCTTTGGCGACATTATGCGGCTTGCGCAGGCCAACTGGGTCACCTTAACCAGCTCCCACTTGAATTATACTGAAGCGAGGAGCCCTGCTCCATGTGAGTGTGTGTGTGTGTGTGTGTGTATGTGTATGTGTGTGTGTGTGTGTGTGTGTGTGTGTGTGTGTGTGTCTGTGTGCGTGTGTCTGTGTATGTGTGTGTGTGTGCGTGCATGTGTGTGTCTGTGTGGGTGCGCGTGTACATGTACCTGTTCATCCACTCTACTCTCCACTGAACAATTGACTTGGGATTGTCTGTGCTTCCTGGTTGTGTGGGCCAGCATGCCTGTGTGTACATGCACCCCAATACATCTTTATATTTCTGTGTGTGTGTGTGTGTGCGCGCGCGTGTGTGTGTGTGTGTGTGTGTGTGTGTGTGTGTGTGTGTGTGTGTGTGTGTGTGTGTGTGTTTGTGTGTGTGTGTGTGTGTGTGTGTGTGCGTGTGTGTGTGTATGTGTGTGTGTGTGCGTGCATGTGTGTGTCTGTGTGGGTGCGTGTGTACATTTCTGTGTGTGTGTGTGTGTATATATGTGTGTATATATATGTGTATGTGTGTGTGTGTCTGTGTGCTGTGTCATACCACTGTTCATCCACTCTACTCTCCACTGAACAATTGACTTGGGATTGTCTGTGCTTCCTGGTTGTGTGGGCCAGCACCCCTATACATCTTTATATTTCTGTGTGTGTGTGTATGCGCGCGCGCGTGTGTGTGTGTGTGTGTGTGTGTGTGTGTGTGTGTGTGTGTGTGTGTGTGTGTGTGTGTGTGTGTGTGTGTGTGTGTGTGTGTGTGTGTGTGTGTGTGCATGTGTGGATGTGTGCCTGCGCATGTGTGTGTGTGTGTGTGTGTGTGTGTGAGAGAGAGCGAGAGTGTCTGAAAGCCTTTGCCCACCATACATGCTCTGCTATTCATGTGAGTTGGCTTAGTGTGCGTGGGATTGATCCAGAGACAGCACATGCTTGTTTACCTCTTGGTTATGGAGGCTATGTACCAACAAATAGGCCGTCTAAAAATAAGGCTGGGCTCAGATCTCCTTGATATCAGTGCCTCCATCACCCCGCAGCAGCCGGCGAAATGTGTGTGTGTGTGTGTGTGTGTGTGTGTGTGTGTGTGTGTGTGTGTGTGTGTGTGTGTGTGTGTGTGTGTGTGGCTATCCCTCTTTCTGACTCTGTCCATCCATCAACCGTGCACTTATAAATGGCCATGAAACAATGTCTATCTGCACGGGCAATTTGAAACCCGAGCTCTGTGTGTGTGTGTGTGTGTGTGTGTGTGTGTGTGTGTGTGTGTGTGTGTGTGTGTGTGTGTGTGTGTGTGTGTGTGTGTGTGTGTGTGTGTGTGTGCATGTGTATGTCTGTGTGTGTGTGTGTGTGTGTGTGTCTGACAGCACTACCTGTACCACAGAACAGCAGAAGCAGGGATATTACAGAGAAAGTTCTTATGGCATATCAGCATTTTTCAAGCTAATGAAGTTCTGGTCTGTCTCTCTTTCTTTCTCGTTTTCTCCGTATCTCTCTGTCTCTCTCTCTGTCTATCTCTCTCTCTCTCTCTCTCTCTCTCTCTCTCTCTCTCTCTCTGTCTCTCTAGATACCTTTTCTCCCCCGTCGCGCTCCCTTCCTGTCTCTGCTCACCCACTTGCTACCTCCCCCCCCTATCTTCTCTCCCTCCCGCTTCCTCTCCATCACTCATTTATTAACGCCATCTCTTCTGGAGATCCAAACCTCCTCTCTCAGCATCTCTCTTTGTCATGAGAGAAAGGACAGGGGGGGGGGGGGGGGGGATTGTATAACGGCAGCGGCCTTTTGCTCAGTCTTTGTCGGGACTCATAAATCATACATGGGCCACAGCCAAGCACATGCAGGTGCGGGCGCTCGCTGAAGATTCATCATTACCATAGCAGCGGGCCAGGGCCGGGATACGGACGACAGGGCTTTGTGCGAGACCAGGTGGGGGCAAAGGGGAGGAGGGGGAATATATTGGCACTTTAGAACTGATGGATTCTGTGATAATCAAACAGGCCTGGCCTTGGAGGCGACGCCTCAAACTCTCAAACAGTCTTTAAAGGCCGCAGCGGATGTGTCTGGCTGGCGGCCCCCTTACCTGATTGCATGTCTTCGCCAGATTCAGTCCCAGATGATACGCTTAGCTACAGTAGTTGTTGGTGGGTGGGGGGGGGGGGGGGGTTCTGCCCGGGACATGGCTCAGGGTCAGAGCGAATATTCTCGGGCATTAAACGAGGCTTTGGTTTATGCTGCCCGCAAATCTTCCATCGGTGTGTAGTCGGATCACTGTGAACAGCACCAAAGCTCGGAAGCACCTCGGTAAGATTATTGGACTGGACAAACTGCGGGGGCAGACATCACACGGACTACAGATCCCAGAGCTGCGGGTGAAGACTGATTTCCCTAAGCGTCTGCTACAAAGCTTTTATGAGTTTTCTTTACTCTCACTGAGCAATGTGGGTTTAGCGGTTGGGTCAGAGGTAGTGCTTTGTATTACAAATGGGTTACAAAAACACATCGATTCTCCTCTCTCACCCCCACAAAAAGCTAGTGCCATGCCGCAGACAGAAAAGGGGAAAAGTAAGAGCAAAAAGGCAGATTGAATCAGAAACGGAGCGTGAGGGACAGCAGAGAGCGGGCGTCCACAGGGTCGGGACGGACGGAGAGAAAGGGGAGTTGCAGGCGAGGCTGACAAGAGAGGGAGGGCAGAGAGCAAGAGCCCACCCCACGCCAACGGGCGGCCACCCCATTCACTTCCCTGAGAGGATTGGTATTTGCGTTGGGGTTGGTCCTGCGCCCCCCCCCCCCCCCCCAGCCCCATTGTTGGTAATACCGCCCCTGCTAATGCCCTGTAACAGAAGACAAATCCCCCTGTGAAAGCCTGGCCGTCACCAGAGAACCGCCACCCGTTTGGACCGGGCTGCCTCCCCGGCAGGGCCTCTCCATCATGGGGGAGGGTCGGCCATAGAAGCTGCTAATGTAACGGCCCTGGATCTTTTCCTCCACAGTGCTCTGGTGTAAGGGGGATTGTGTGCTCTCGGAGGTTGATGGGTGGATACCTTGAGATAGGGAGACAAGAGTTGGGCTGTTGTGAACTCACACGTAGGAACACAAACGGGCTCATTGATTATTTCCCCAACGTTCAGATCGTAAATCATACTGCAGAACACACATCGTCTCTCTCTACCAGAGAAATACACACACCCACACACACGTGTCGACTAGCGTACAGCA
>JAPMUY010002177.1:185000-190000 GCA_026901105.3 Galaxias olidus
TGTGTGTGTGTGTGTGTGTGTGTGTAGAAAGATTATTATGTAACACACCGATCGGGCCGGGCCGGACTACGAGGGTCGCTTGAGGGATTTGCCCGTTCCACAGTCCCCTGAACACGTGTTCTGTGACTGGCTTACCCTCTGCACCACAGCGCTGGGAATTAAACACAGCTTTGGGTGATGAGGAGATTCAACTCAGCGCGCGGAGCCTCGCGTGGGGAAACGTGTTTCACGTGTGAATCGTCCTGTGACAAAACTGGGCCACGGGCATCTGCCCTCAGATCTGCAGCCACTTACTATGGGATCTCGATGGTCTATACAGCACATACTATGAATATATATATAAATAGTGATGCTGCTTGTTTACCACACAGACAGGACGCAGCAGCCTTTGGACTGTGAGGAGACACACGTAGCTGTCAGCAGTGCCTGGCTCTTTGGGTCCTGTGTGTCTGCTGGTCCCGTTAGGTTTCACCACCGTAACCTCACGCTCCAGAAAGGAGACGGGGGGATGGGGGGGGGGGGGGGCTGATTCCAACGCTTCCTCCCAGGAATGCCCGCGTTTGGTCTGGAACACGGTAAAGTCCCATAACCCGGGCGGGGATCGAGCCTAGACATTCCAGGGAAGGATTCTTTGCTTTTTTACGAGTGGGGGGAGAGAGGAGAGGAGTCGAAAGCTAGACCTGTGTGAAGCCGCAGTGTCTGCACGGCGAGGCAGGAACAGCACAGGTGGCAAGGCAGGGGGCCCGGCCCCCCCCCCCCCCCCGGCCCCCCTTAGCTGACAGGCAACTTCTCCAAGCGCAATTACCCTAATTGGTTTGCTGAATCTAATATCTATGATTAAGGCGGCCCGTTTGAGCAAATTTAGCGTGGCTAGGTGGAAAACAAGTTAGTGCGCAGCAGTTAAATGCCTCCGAAAAGGGGGCCTGACATTTCTCTACATTCCTGTCTGTCCGCGACGGCGTAATCAAACTAATTGTTTTGGCTGCACGACTCGTTTGGGGCTGTTTGTGCGTGCGCCACCTGAATGGTACAATGCCCCCCCCCCGTCCGTCTCTGTGGGTCTCTTTCTCTCCTCGAGGGCACGAGCCGGGTTTTTTTTTTTCTTGTTTTCTACTTCTCCAAGTACATGGGTTGATAAGCAATAGGACCACACTCCCTCCCTATAGCAAACCATCAGTGCTGCTACCCTACCACCCCCACCACACACACACAAGCACGCACACACAGACACACACACACACACACACACACACATAGCACACACAAACACACACACACCCACACACAAACATGCACACACCCTCGCAAAGCCACCCTGGTAGCCTTGCCCCTGCACAATGAAAGAGGCCGCCTCTCCTGGACAAGGTGGTGCATTGTGTCCGTTAAACACAGGCCATGTCTTTCATAGGAGGGCTAATGGCTCCTTTGTGGCTGAGCGGCCCTCTACGAGGCTGGGCTACGGTGACTCCTCGGTCCCCCTGAACACAGCCCGGAGGAAGGGGACCAGAATGCCCCCATTGTTCCCCATTGAACCAGATACAGCCCCTATGGTCTTTGTTTAGGGCGGGATGGAGGAAGGGGCCAGGTCTGATATCGGCGAGGGATCCAGCAGGCCGGAACCTGATCTAAGGAATCACCTGGGCCAGCCCTCCCCCTCAGGCCTCCCTCTGGGTCTGACTAAGGGGGGTTAGACAGAGGAGGCTCTGTCCTGGAGGTCCGGGTACAGGTAAACCGTGTACCAGTCGGGGCTGTGGGACTGACTGGGAGAGCGGGGATGGACAAGGATGGGTGGTCATTTGGGAAAGGGTGGAGGTTAATGGGGGCTGCCGGGGGGATAGGGTGTCCGTGGGCCCATCACAGGGATGTATAGGGACACTCGACACTGTTGTTCCAGGTAAAGCCACTCCACAAGGGGAGCACAATGCACCACTGTCCTGACGTTCTATATGGAGCAGCATCGACAGTGCCGTTGGTGCTGGAGCCACGCCAATGAAGAAGACAGCTTTCCCCTCTAATCCTGACTTTAGCAGCTAGAGTTCCTATGGGTCTACTTTCTATTGTGAAAGAGCAACGCGGGCCGCTGGATTGTCCAGTAAAGACTTTTAAGTGTCGTGAGAAAACTTTATAGAGGTTTTTATAATTTTTTTTGCGACACATAAGTTGCATACCGAAGGTCTCCGCTGCATTCTTTTCAACCACGTCCGGTCCTGTGTGAAACGGTCTCCGTCTGTGTTCCAGCGTTATGGACCCGGGGTTTAAGTGCGTCTCCGGAGCCCCTTTTCCAAACAGCTTCCCCACTTCCGGCGTGGCCACCACCTCCTCGGCCACCGCAGGGACGTGGTCAGCCCAGCGCTCCACTGGACGATGTGTGTGTTTCATTTAGGAGGAGGCAACACACCACAACCCGTGGGGCACAACAGGGCAGACGGATCAAAATAGGAATGTGCCGTTTTTCCAGCGTGGGGTGTGGCACAAACAGCTCAACCTAAACCCTAAACCGCAGAAGACATGTGCCAGGGAATGTTGTTTTCCTTTCTGACTTGGCTAGGTTTGGAGCTGGAGCGCCATTCCCCACCACAGTTGGCTGGTAAGGGACCTGCAGCTAGTTGGGAGTTGCTCTCCCCGTCCACGGTGGCAGAGCGGGGTAGCTCTCTGGAAATCTGCTGCCAGAGAAGTGGAGCGGGCACATTCGTGGGTCGACGCGTGTTTTCATAAACAAACCGCTCCTGAAGTCATCAGCCGTCCACTTCCTGTCCATGGGATTTTAACGAGCCTCACAGTGGCTCCGTTAGACGGGAATAACGAGCGGGGCAGGACAGACGGCGTTGCCGGAGCACGGGCGGCCTGTCGCCGAAAATAAACGCTCTCCCCGACACTTGGTGTCGTGTGCGTGCGTTTGGGGGGGGAATTAGGTTTGTCGTTTTTTTGGCACGTCCAGGCTCTGTCTGTCAGTGGAGGGAGAGAGGACACCGTGCCAGCAGCCATCTTTTCCCGGAGGAGGAGGTGAGGTAGTGGGAGAGGAGGAGCAGAGGTAGTGGCCCCGAGCGTGGCTCTCCACTCAGGCTTAGCTGCAGAGACAGACCAGCTAGCATGTACGGGATGTAGTCGCAAATTATTCACAATAATAAGAATCAGCACCTTCATGTTAAAGTCTGGCTGGGGCATATCGATTGTCCGACGAAAGTCAAGGCTTTGTTTTTCACACGCGCGTGTGCGTGTGTGTGTGTGTGTGTGTGTGTGTGTGTGTGTGTGTGTGTGTGTGTGTGTGAGTGTGTGTGGGTGTGTGTGTGTGTGTGTGCCCTTTCACCGGTCTTATTTGACACACATACTTTGCCCGTTCATTAAATCAAGTCTTCCTGGTTGGTTGCTGGGGGCCTGGGTTGCTGGGGTGGGTGCACACGGCAAAGGGTTGGCTGACGTACCGGAGCTGGGAATTATTCACACCTATGCGGGCCCCTGTTTTCCCACAGTGCTTTGCTTGCTCAGACGGCATGGGGTTTCCACAGCGGGCACCTGCTGTGAGTTTCCCCCTGGGAGGAAACCCAGGAAGAAAGGGTGTTATAAACCGCGTCGTTCATAATTCAAACGGTAGCCGGGGCTCTGAAGCCTTGATCAGATCCTCCTTTTTCCCAAACATGTTTCCAAAGGGGTAACCCTGCCAACAGTGCACAATGTAATAGCTGCAGCACAGTCGTTATCCACCACCACCATCGCTGCGCTGCATCCACTCTGCTCCCTTTTTCCTACCCTTTGTAATGATTGGCCATTTCAGACAGATAGGGAAAGAGAGGGTAGGGAAGATAGAGAGAGTGGAGGGTGGGAGGTTTGAGAGAAGGAGAGGGAGGGAGGGAGGGAGAGAGAGAGAGAGAGAGAGAGAGAGAGAGAGAGAGAGAGAGAGAGAGAGAGATGCACTCAGGTTTGTCTCCTGCAGTGTACCCAGTGTGCCTTGCGGTGGGGCTGAGGCCGGCGGGGGGGACTGCGTTCTGCCTACCACGCAGTCCTACGACACGTTCACTCTGGGGCTCCGCGGGCACGGCCGGTGAGCGCGGCTCGATGCAGCCTCCTCCGCCGCCGTGAGCAGCAGCCGCTCTAATGCCCATTGATTTCTCAGGCGAGCCCCACACAGGGAAAGTGCTTAAGATCCCTATCGACGCTAAGAGGCTGAGAGCCATCCAGCGTGTCCTCATTATGGCGCAGCTACTCCTTTGTGCTCCTCCCCGGAGCCGCGGCTGCCTTTTTGAAGCCGTCGTGTCGGGGCCAGATGACATCTTTTGGGCGCTCCCCGCCCTCATTATTAGGCCGGTCTGGAAACGTGAGAAGACAAGTTAAGCTGGCTTTTAGCTTCCTGCGACGAGTCCATCTCTCGCTCCCTCACTGCGTCTCTTACCCCTCTCTCTCTTTCTCTGTCTCTCGATCTCTCTCTCTGTCTCTCTGTCTCGCTCTCTCTCTCCCCCGGTCTCCCTCTGCTCCCCATTCCAATCCAAAGCTGTGAGGGATTGCGACAACTGGCGAGGCATCTTTTTGGGGCTGTAGGGGGGATGTGGGCTTAGGAATTTCTGCTTCTCGGCTATGTGCCCTTGGCCTTTCGCCATGCCCGGGAAGCTGTTTCCAGACAGCTTTGAAGAGAAGGACCGAGGGATCGGCCCATCCCGCATTCCACTCCAACAAAGTCCCTCTTCCATCAGAGTACCGCCAGACAAAACAAGGAAAGACCAACACAGATGGCATGAAAACATTTGGTTTAATACTATACAATTTGCGTGTAACCGTTTTTTTTCACGTCTTGTACGACATAAAACAATATATTCGTTGGCCTTGGAGTAACCTCATTGGATGTTCGCTTGGAAAAACATGATCTTTTATTGGAAGCAACAAAGCCTAGCATAGGACTCCTCCTCTTAAAGGGCAGGTAATCCCAGTGAGAGGTAAACCCTATGGAGACACAGTGCTACACACCACACAGGCGTTCTCACCGCACAGGGTTTCACTGTCTGATTTTG
>JAPMUY010002177.1:192500-197500 GCA_026901105.3 Galaxias olidus
TTAAATTGTAACCTCCCAGTCACAGCTTTTGATGAGCCTGATGTAGGTTTAAAGTAGAGGTGTGGATATGTCTCGATTCTTCGATGCATCGAGATGCGGACGTGGACGAACGCAACATAATCGAGGGTTTGAAAATATAATTAAAAACAAAACGTTTCGCTTTTGACAACAATTTTGTAACAGCAGTGGTTGAATGCATTGTAGGGGAAACACTGTTATCTGACTTCCTGCTAGTATTATCTGCTGATAAAAGCAGCCACATGCAGTAATATTGAAAACTCAGAAAGCGTGTGAGATGTATGGAGATGCATAGAGCATCGCTGTGCGTTCGAATAGATGACAGGTGAATCGTAATCGAATCGAATCGTGAGACCAGTGAAGACGCACACCTCTAGTTAAAGGTCTCCCACTAGCCAACCTCTAAGACAGCAAACAATTCACACACCATCTAGTTTTACCTTTGTTGTTAATACACTGCACTCTTTCTTTGAACATCCCTCTGAGCCGAGTGCTGAACTGGAGAAGCATCAAAGGATCGCGGGGTAGGAAATTCTCACGCTTTCAATGTCACATTTCAAACCACAGAGAGAAAATATTACTAGAGCTTTAAAGTACATTACATTGTGAAAATGTTGCAAGGGCAAACTACAAATGAGGCTACATGCGTTACATTTGTGCTGATATTAGTGATGATGGTTTGAGCGTTTGATGACACATTCATTAGCCCTCTTTAAATCCTTACCATATGTACGCATTTGTGTACGATATATTAAAACCTGAAATGTTGCCTAACATTCATCATTTGAAATGACCTATTCCACCGACGCTATCTCATCAGCCTTGGGTGGCGTCCATAAACCCGACACTAACGTGCCATCATTCCCTATCAGAAACTCCGCGCTCGGCTTTCTCCAACTTTGCCATTACCAAGATTGCTTCCTACACATGCAAATGGCTCCGTGTTTTCGTCTCCGGCGGTTTCCCCCTCTCTCGGCCTGCCCGTTGAAAGATAGCCGCGTACCAAGGGGACGTTGTGTAACATTGATTTGAAATTCAATCTAGACAGCTAGCTCCCTGCCCCCGGTGAGGGGCTCTGTCTTTCCCACTGAAACACGCGGGAGAATGTAAGAGCGGGTTATCAGGCAAAGGCAACACGCGCACGTGTACACACACACACACACAACACACACACACTCACTAACACACACACACACACACTAACACACAGGAAAATGTCACGGCTGTAGATAATAATAATAATAATAATAATAATCATTCATGTGAAGGAAATGAACGCGCGCTCTCACACGGCTACACGCGCTTACTTCCACTCTGCCAATTAGGTACACACAACGAATGGACAGACGGACCGACGGACAGACAGACAGGCAGACAGACAGGCAGACAGCTATCACTCACACCAATCAGTCTGGGTGATACCATGGCAGCCAATTTGCGCCAAACTTGCACACCCAACATATCGCAACAATCTTTTGCACACACAGATCAGACTCAGACACACACACACACAAACAGACAGACTCCAGTTCTATTGGCAGGGCCATGTCAGGATTATTAACCATTTTTTGTAAGTGGGAGGAAACCGGAGCACCCGATGGAAACCCACACAAACACAGGGAGAACATGCAAATTCCACACAGAAAGGCCCTTAGGTCAGCTGGGGTTCAAACCAAGGACCTTATTGCTGTGAGGCAACCGTGCTAACCACTGAGCCACCGTGCTGCCGGGCATGACGAGACACACGCACACGCACACACTCACACTCACACTCACACACACACATGCACCCCTCCCCGTTAGCAATGAGAGTGACGTGTGTGTTGAGACAGAGAGGCCCCAGAGACTCAGACAGTTTGACAGCCTGTGACTGTGTGTGCACCCTTTAATCCATGCACACCACGGGGGCACAGAGTGGGATTACCTGTGGCTGACTGACAGCCTGTCACACAGGCCCTCATCCACACACTCCTCTCTATCACAGCCCTCTCTCTCTCATCCACACACTCCTCCTCTCTATCACAGCCCTCTCTCTCTCATCCACACACTCCTCCTCTCTATCACAGCCCTCTCTCTCTCATCCACACACTCCTCCTCTCTATCACAACCCTCTGTCTCATTCACACACTCTTTTCTATCACAGCTCTCTCTCTCTCTCCAACCTGCTGAAGATTACCTAGAGGTGATGGGTGTCCCCTGTCTAATACCCAGACCCCTCTCTCTCTCTCTCTCTCTCTCTCTCTCTCTCTCGCTCTCTCTCTCGCTCTCTCTCTCTCTCACTCTCTTTGCGTGTGGTGTGTGACTGCAGCCAGGAGACTGTTGAAGCAGTAGCGGAGAGGCCACAAGGTCAATAAAAGTGTGTGTGCACTACAACGGAAGGTCCTTCTTAGCAGGCCTTATCGGCTGGGGTGTGGGGAGGGGCAGTGGTACTTTCTTTGTGTGTGTGTGCAAGGTAGCAAGAGGGTTAATTGAGTGTGAATGCGCATTCCCGACAGAGGTCAGCGCAATCATGCCCTGTTTTTGTCGTACTGCCAAGGCTCAATCGACCTCCGTCCGTTTGGCGAGCCAAAAACTCTGCCCTCTGCTAACCAGGCGACAGCCCTGTGCTAGCCCCCTCCGCTAACCAGGCTAACCAGGCTACAACCCCGTGCTAGCCCCCTCCGCTAACCAGGCTACAGTCCTGTGCTAGCCCCCTCCGCTAACCAGGCTACAGCCCCGTGCTAGCCCCCTCTGCTAACCAGGCTACAGCCCCGTGCTAGCCCCCTCGTTTAACCAGGCTACAACCTTGTGCTGGCCCCCTCCGCTAACCAGGCTACAGCCCTGTGCTAGCCCCCTCCGCTAACCAGGCTACAGCCCTGTGCTAGCCCCCTCCACTAACCAGGCTACAACCCCGTGCTAGCCCCCTCCGCTAACCAGGCTACAACCCTGTGCTAGCCCCCTCCACTAACCAGGCTACAGCCCCGTGCTAGCCCCCTACGCTAACCAGGGTAGAGTCATGTGCTAGTCCCGCTTTCCTTCGCTTTCCTCTTCTCGGCGCCGCCCTCTACGTCTCAGTCTCCGGCCATCCTCGACGAGCGTTCAAAAGTGAAATCCCACTGCTAACAGTTGGTGGCTGCCTTTCTAATCACGGAGATGAAACAGCGAGTCGCTGTCGCTGCCAAAATGTGAGCCACTCATGGCCGCCGGTGTCCATTATCTCCAGAGGTTCACGTTCTTCTCCTGGAGGACCTTAGCTATTGAACGGAAGAGGCTTTTTTTTATTACTTTGAGGGTACATTTAAAGACAGAATAACTGCAAAGGCAGCTATTTGTTCTTCTAGCCTTGGAAAAGATGTTTTCTGTGGTGTGATATTGATCTTTCTTTCTAGCACCGCGCCAAAGGCCTGAACATGAAACGCTTTCTGCGCACGCGAGCCCAACAGATAACTGATATTCTGCGCCATTCATCTCTCCTTGTCTAAGCTCACTTTAGCTTCCCTTCATGCTGTCTTTCTCACACAAAAACACACACAGAAACACACTCACGCACTGGCTGGCACGTTAGCGCTCGCACACGCACTTCTTGTCACACACAAACATTCAAGCAGAGAAACACTTCAAAAACAATTACGGCTGGCCTTCATCACGATCGGCGAAGACCTCCCTCTTATTATCCTGTCTGCTGGGTGCTTGGGGCTGTGTTTTTTGGGGTTAGAACGGGGATAGAGGAGCACAAGCCACCATGTCAAACTAGGACCTGAAGGAGGCCATGGGCCTGTGGGTCAGAACAGGAGCCTGGACACCTGCAACGACAACCAGCCACTAGTAGTGTCCGTGTTGCCATGCCAACGGACGGCTGGCTGGCGGGAGGTCTGGCTGGTTAGAAGGCTGTACGCCGGCTCACTTACTTGCTAACCGCCAGGAAATGGAAGTGTGTACCATAACTGCTAGCCTCTTTCTGTCACTGCGTGTGTGCAGGGCCCGGGACGCAGCTGGCTGTGGGTGTTACCAACACTGAAATGTTCTCTGTACTGTACTAATCTCATAAGGTAGGAGCAGGAAATGTGTCCAGTCAGCACCCACAGAGTCCACAAAGCATGCTCAGCCTCTTCCCTGGACACACTCCACACACACACACTCCACACACACACACACATACACACTCCCTCCGCGGCATAACAGGACTCCAGATGTTCTGGACTAATACTATTCACTTCTTAGTTCAATTTTAGTTGTGTATGGCACAGGGCTTCCGGCGGAGAACATGAATTTTCATTCGAGGAAGCCGTGGCCTTTAATAATGTTCTGTTACTTATTAAAGGACTGGTAGTCTGAATCTGGAGTCTTACCATTCTGAGTCTCCAGAGCGCTGGTGTCAGCCATCTGCCTCCATGTATTGCACTGCTGTTATCTTTGCCTGAGATTAATATCAAATCCAATTCGGCAGCGACCCCCCTCACTAGCTGAGGCGGACGGATACATCCATTGCTCTGGCTCTGCCGCATCACTGCCATGCCACACCCACCCGCCAAACCCAAAGCACTCAGCCTCACCTCGAGACAGAGTGACTGACAGGTCCACAGTTACCACGGCAACCCTGCCGTGCTCTCTGTCAATCATGGCACCCCCGTTTTTTGCCGTTTGTACATAAAATCTGCAGAGAGTTCATAGGACATCATGGGAATGCCTTGCACACTTTATTTCAATGGGAAATGTGATCTTTATTAAGACTCTCCTGGAAGATTTCACAGATATATCTAGAGTTCATACTTAAGTATCTTTTTTTCTGCATGATACTTTCTGTTTGCGGTAAAGGGTAAAGGGTGTAAGTTATGAAGGTGTTAACTGAAAAAAAAAACTAATTTGATGCTGAGCACCATATATAACTTTAATGTTTCTTGATCTAAGCAGACATTTACAATTTTACTCTTAGCAAGGATTGGTTACAAGCAATAATATAGAGATACAGCCATACGAAAGGGCAAAAGGATATAAATCACTTG
>JAPMUY010002177.1:202500-205776 GCA_026901105.3 Galaxias olidus
AACTGAGCCTGAAATATGTACAGAAATATGTTGTCGAGTCCATTTGAATGTCTGTTCTGGATTATTTGGTAAGATGTTTTAAATGAAGGTGGGTGCTTCCATTCCATGAGATCTAGATGTTTTGTAGGTGATTTATTAAACTACTAGGGGTGCAACCAAGGGTTCAACAAGCTACTTTGGTCCAGTACATTTCATCCTTATTTTCTATCATTTCATTTTATTTTATTATATCTACAACCAATTCTCTTTCAAAAGATAAGGTGCGAAATACTATTTTCAACAACAAACAAAAAAATACCTGAAATATAAGGCTACAGTACATCAACTGTTTGCTTGTGTGGCTCTCATACAATGCGTGTTTGTAACACTGCACTTCTCATCTCCCAGTTGATAATATAGTGGACAGTCACTGCCAGGCAACGGTCAGTTGCCCTGGAGGTCCAACAATCTGTGGTGAGAGCTACAGTGTTTTTCCCTATCATTTTCTATTTATCCACACACCGCTCCTGAATTGGTCCTGAAAGGCAGCGAGGAGAGATTCTTGTTCCGACTATACTTTCAAGTACCGGCCAGGAGTATGTCTGGCTGACGATGGTGTCTGTCTTAAGATGGCCTCCACGATGGACTTCTTTTACCAATGCTGCTCTCTTACGAACAGTAGCCAGACTTCTACCTTGACCTTAAGACCAAGCAGTTATTTACGATCACAGAGTGGTCAACCAGATCCAAACCATAAAAATAGAGATGACAGTAGCAGAGGCATTTTATTGTCTGGGAATTTATTCTGACAGAAAGCAGCACCAAAATACCTTTAAATAACATCACACTCCTGTAGCCACTCTTCTTGTGCCTCCTAATGAGGGTGTGTCTTTGTCCTGTCTAAGTTGTAGCTCCATACTCTCTTTGTGGTTAAACTCCAGGGGTTGTATTCAATGCTTTCAAACTACACCACATTTATTGGTAGTATGGTTATCGGTAAAAACAAACCAAACATTATTCAATAAGGTAGATAAAGACTCTTATTGATTATATAATATACTGTTGTAATATATTTAGGTACTAATCATTTTATACCATGCACATCTAAAGTCAATACTCTGATACAACACCCTTCTAAGATCTTGGTGCGTAAATTAGGAAGGCTCTAAACCGAGACTAAGATTAAATCTCTAAGGTGCTCACCCTGGATCATAGCGTGATGAATATTTTATTATATCCCATGTATGTCTTGTAGAAACACAATATTCAATGTTCCCAGGTTTTACTCTTTCAATTTACTTTCAATTAATGTGTGTGTGTGTGTGTGTGTGTGTGTGTGTGATCAGGTGGGAAGTGGATCCAGACTATTGTGATGAGGTGAAGCAGACTCCTCCCTATGACCGTGGATCGCGCCTTCTGGACATCATGGACATGTCCATCTTTGACTTCCTCATGGGTGAGGACACACACTGTTCAGAGTTAGAAGAAACTGAAGAAGAAACGCATTGCATTAAAAATATATTGAAACCTCCTAAACTAACTAGATCTATGCAATCTTTACAAAACGTTGAAAACAAAATAAGAACATTCGCTTATGCCAGTTACTAAACTATAGGACAGTCTTTGTTGTTTGTTAAGTTTGAGAACCACTGATCTAGGAGAAAAGGCTTGCTGAAGCAGCGCTACGTTATTTTTTTGTTATTGTTATTTACTGCCCCGTGCATTACACAGTAAACAATTTTATCTCTGTATTTTAAACCTTTCTAACTTCAACCTTAACCAGCAGACGGAACAGAAGTAATTCTCTAGATTTACAGCTGAGGTATTGGGATAAAGGGGAATTTACAGTAAGGCATTTTACATCCAGTCATGAAAACACTGTAGCCTCCCTGCACATTGTAGGTCTGCACTGGCCATCCTGTTTGACTCTGCACTTCTCCTTGGACAGGTAATATGGATCGCCACCACTACGAGACCTTTGAGAAGTTTGGCAACGACACTTTCATCATTCACCTTGACAACGGGAGAGGGTAGGGAGACCAGCGCCAGCATTTTTCAAATGACTGCATTTTGATTTGTAGCGGTTGGACTGCTGTGGACTATCTAACACATTAACTCAAAGAGTATAGTTTGTCCATTAAAATTGTAGTTGCCACACTTTCACAACCAATCTAGACAGTTTAGTGAATAATTAAGAATTCGGTCTAGGGATGTTTAGGTTGTTGCTATGGTGTTATTGTGAGCCACATGCCCCCCAAATGTCAACCCCTAACCACTGTGCCGTTGGGCCTCCAGGTTTGGGAAACACTCCTATGACGAGCGGTCCATCCTGGTGCCTGTGACTCAGTGCTGCAGGTCAGTAGCGGTGCTCAGGTCTTATCTCTCTCACCCGTTTCCTCCCCTCGGCTTAAAATACCTTCTAACATGCCATACACATGAGAGCATGCCAGTGTATTACAGCTCACATTTTGTTCAAAGCCCAACCATCCAATAGTTTTAGGATTATAAAAAATAAAGACATCAAACAATACAGAGAAATACTGAATGGGGCTGATTTGTTGCCTTTAGTTTCTAAGCCACAGCTTGCGAACAAAAAAACAATGGATGTTGAATCTTTTGCCGATATCAATGGCACACATTTTACCCAGACAATATACAAATGTAGAAAGTAAGTTATTGGAAGTAAGTAAAAACCGTGCCTACATAAAGAAACCAAAGGGTCACATTAGTCCAGAGCACTCCATGTGGCACTGGTCTGTAAACCTTCTAGTCCCTGACAATAAGTATCTGCTCAAGTCAAGTCAAGTCAAGTCAATTGTATTATCCCACTAGGGGAAATTAGGTAAAAAATGCTCCACCATGTTTGTCCCTTCTCCAGAGTGAGGAAGTCCACCTACCTGCGCCTCCAGCTGCTGGCTAAAGAGGAGTACCTGCTGAGCTCCCTGATGGAGGAGTCCTTGCTCCGGGACCGCCTGACCCCCGTCCTCATCCAGCCCCACCTGAGGGCTATGGACCGGAGGCTGAGGCTGGTGCTGCAGGTCCTGGCCAGCTGCCTGGAGAAGGAAGGCTACACCAATGTGGTGGAGGACGATCTGGCCAGGGACACGGCCACCCACAGGAGCCCGGTCTACAGGTAGTAAGGCCTGGCTGCCTGCTTGGAGTAGTGGGATGACCCGGGGGGGGAGTTGGGGACCTCCCGAAGTCCCTGGTTCCATGTTGGACCTTGAGTGATTGGTGGTCCATGGACTGTGGGTGTTTCCATCTCACCAACGAGAGTGAGGCAAAAATCCCAGCGCT